>JAULBS010011549.1:0-11112 GCA_032355785.1 Symmetromphalus regularis | reverse complement strand
TCATTCTGACATATTGATTTAGAGGAAACCTGCTGCCGCCACATAGGCTACTCTTTCCAATAAGCAGCAAGGGATCTTTTATATGTAGTGTCCCACAGACAGGACAGTACATTCCATGGCCTTTGATAAACCAGTATTGGACCACTGGTTGGAACAGAAAATAGCCCAAACTGCAAATTGGTCTACTGAAAAGCATCGATCCGACAACAGGCAGCTTCACAGGCAGACATGCTATCTTTTGAGCTAGATCCTGCTCCAGAAGACATTACTCAACCACTCAACTCTGGTTACCAAAATAATTTTCTGAATTCAACTTCTTTTTAAGGGACAGAATATTATCCAGTGATCTTAGATACTGACTTTATTTTAAAACATTATCTGTTGCAGATTTGTAATTTCACACTGGGGTTTGGGTGGAGGTTTAACCATGAGGACCATTCTCCTAAAACTGTACCTGAAACTTTTACTGAACAAAAAGGATTGAAGCCCCTGAATAGATCCCCTGGGAACTTCAGTATATTTGCACAAGGACCACATGGCTAAGTGTTACATTGATAACATAAAGAGAAATACTGGAAACAATTATTATTTAGGCATTTTAATTTCAATTTTTTTCAAAGCAAAAATTGGCGGTGGGGGGGAAGAGGGTGGTGTTATTATATAGGCATCCCTCCATCCAAAAAGTGTGGGGATACATCTCCTTCCCCTCAGAGAGATGCCCCTAGGTAAGAAATTAGTTTAAAACATTAGAAAAATTATATATTCTGTCACACTGTTTATACAAGCTATTTTGTTGGTCATATATTGATCCAGTTGAAACAGTCAACTGTTGCCAGAGTTTGCGAACAACAAGGAAAACTAAATTCCAAAAGGAGAAATAAAATGTTTTGTCTGAAGTGAACCATGACAAATTTCAGACAAAATTACTTTTACCTTGAGGGTAACAAAATCATGCAAAGTCACCTTTTAAAAACAGAAACTGGTTTATAGCAAATGTCTCAAATCTGATTTATATTTACATGTATATACATTCACACTTGCTGATTTTCAAATAATTCATTAAAATGTAATACACAATTTAATAAATAAATAACTACTGAATATAAAAACATCAGTTATACTTTAACATTTTAAAAATAAAAATAAATTTGTTTTAATAAATACTAAATAAATATCTTGTAAGAATTAAAGCTATACAGAACCTCTACTGAATGTAAAAATACCATTTACACTTTAAAATCTTTTTGATAAAAATCAGTTTATTTTGATAAATACAAAATAAATATCTTGAAAGAATTAAAGCTGTACAGAACCAGTCTACTGAATATAAAAATACCAGTTACACTTTAACATTTTTTTTACATAAATCAGTTGTTTTAATAAAGTACTAAATAAATATCTTGTAAGAATTAAAGCTTGGTACAGAACCAGTCTATCTGTGGAATTAAAATTACAGTATAGTTCAAACTTACATAAGACACAAAGAAAACAAGTTGTGCCATATTGCTTGCCGTCTGCTATGGTGTGCACAGGTGAAGAATTCAATCAGGATGTGCTGAAACTGGTTTATTTACTGCATATAGGAGCACACATCAGACAATACCTGTCTCATCTAGCCACCTGTAATTGGCCAATGTACAGTTCTAAGGAGATACGGTATAAACTGCTTGGGGCAAGTTAAAAGAGTAATTACTGAAGTGAGGAAGTAAAGATTCAAGCAGTCATACATCTTATATCAGACTTAGGATATCACTATCTTTTCATTTCTGTGTGGTGTTAAATACCTGCTGGTGTGAAACCCCTGCATTTAAGAAAATGTCCATGGCAAAATAAATGCTGTGGAGAAATAGCGTCCATGACATTTTCCACAGCAATTTTAGTGTAAAGTATACTTTATTTTTAATAAGAAAAAAATAAACCTTGAAATAAAAAAAAATTAGTCCGCGGCAAAAAAAAAGTGCTGTAGCGAATGAAAAACTTCACAGCTATCTCCATGGCATTTCCAATTTCCACTCTCCATAGCATTTCCAACTTCCACAGGCAATTTCATCGGTTGGGCATGTGATAAATAACTCTTTTTTTAAATCTAAATTTGGTTTAATCCTTTGGTACATCTAATATACATATAATTAGGACCTTTTCACCAGATCTTTTAGAATAGTGTTCTAAATTTTATTCCTAAATCCTGGTTAATTTTTCTTTGTTTAAATTTGGTAGTCCTAATTATTCAAAATTGTTTTCAAATTACTCAGTTTTTACATAAAGCAAATCAATTTTATTTATACCAATTAAATAAAAAAGTGGTTTAGAAACTGAATATGCAATTTATGAAACTTATTACTTAAACATTTACACGAACATTTAAATAAATGAGAACCAAAATGGAATTTTGTTCTTATTTAATTTCTTCCAAAATGCATTGTTGGATTTACATGAATCTTTTAAATAATTAATGGCCTTAAATTTATTTCCGTAAAAGAATTTTCACTGTATGCTCAAAAGTTTTTGTTTTGTTTTGTTAGTACAAAATACCTAAACAAGACTGAGTTGCCATTATACAATTTTTTTTATTTTTTAAATGTAGATTAATTTTTTATTTGACACAAGGAACAGATTAATAGTTTGAAAGTAATGAAGGTAACCACACTGAAATTAGAAAATGGCCCTCCACCACTCCTTTTCTACCTTAAGATAAATGAATGTTTTTTTTTTACTAATTTACTAATTTTAATTCTCTTTACCCACCCAATTCATAACAGTTTTAATTTGCTCTTTTGATAAGAGAAAGAGATACTGAGGTTTTTCTTTTCTTCTTTTTATATAAAAAAAAGGATTTTTATTCGCAGTTTTGATAACTGATACAACTGTAGAATAGGAAAACAAAAATTAACATTTCACAATTTATTTTACTTATTTATTTAACGACCCCCTCCCCATCCCCGGCAAGAAATTAAACATTGGCTATTAGGTATCACACTGTGTTTACTTTCAACATTTATCTAACATATATACATTTTTTCCTAACCTGGATACATCCCTATCCCCCACTTCCCAACAAAAAAAACAAAACAAACAAACAACATACAAAACAAAAAACAAAAAAATTAAGTAAACATTATTTAGAACAAAATCTAAACTGGTCTGATGTAAAAAAAAAAAAATCGTATAAAAAATGATAAACAAATAATCAAAAATCTTAAAATACCCCCGACAATGAAGAAATATCTTGGCAAATCTGAGCACGTCAAGCGGCACAAGAGATGAGAAGCGAAATAAATTGTCTGAGAGCGGAAAGTGGGGTCAATTCCTAGCACACAAACCAAACACTTGGGATAGACTGTCATAAAGCAGCAGGTAGTTGGTGAGGTATTGTTAATAAAGCCAAACTGAGATAAGAGTTCCAACACACAGGCAGGCAGCCAGGCAGGTCACAGCACTCTGAACAAACAACCCGTCACAGCGTCGCCAAAACCAGATCCACCCGCAACATTCCCAGGTTCATAAACTGCCTCCGTTCGAGTGCAAAGGAAAGAAATGATTAAAAGCAAGGATAGTTTGTCCAATGACAGCCCGGCTCAGTAGTGGACACTGGGCTCCTGACCCCCCCCCACCTCCTTTTCTTGTATTATTTTTTTTCTTTTTACCTTTCACAAGTGAAAGGACTTGATAATTAACCATTACCCATCACAATTGAACCCCCTTTCAGAATCCTGCATCGGTGACTGCAGCACCAACCAATGAAATTAAGAAAATGTCCACAGCAAAATAAATGCTATGGAGAGATAGTGTCCCATGGCACAATATTTTACACGAACCGCAATTCTGTTCGCGTGTCGGATACGCAAAATTAAATTTACGCGAACCGCTGCAAATCGGTTAAGTCGTGACCTGTAGAAGTTCAGAAATTAAAACTAGCAAACTTCACGATTATATTACAGGAAGTTTATTCATGCAGACGTACAAGTATTCTGACAAATGTTTTAGACAGATTTTTTGATACTTGATGCACAGCTAACTAGTAAACGTTATATTGCAACAACTGTAACTTGCGATAGGTAAAAATAAAAAATGCTGAGTATAGAGTCCAGCCAAAAGTTTCAATGAAATTTCCAGACGCTGGGGATGGCTAAATTATCTGCTGCTATTTCATCTTTAGGAATGTAATTATGCTGACATAATATTAGATTAACTATAATTTTGCAAATGCTGAAAATGTTTTTTTTACGTAAACAGGTCTTACAAAAGTTTTAAAATACCCACATCGCAGATTGAGCTTTAAAAAAACTAATATTTGGAACATCACTGTAGATAAAGTGAAAGTAGCTTGGACAGCGCGAAACGAAAAAAAATATCTGGAAGTGTTCATAAAAAAAAGTAGAAAAAATAATGACAAACAAAAATTCATAGCTAACCACTGTTTTATAAATTGTTTTCTTTTTATATAAACAATGTGCCGAGGTGTCTTTAAACTAACAATCCTTTCATTTCTATCATTTATAAAAATATATAGTCAAACTTGTCTTTAAACTAACAATCCTTTCATTTCTATCATTTATAAAAATATATAGTCAAACTTGTCTTTAACAGCCAACCAGAGGGGAAATGAAAAAAATATACCCTTAAAACAGGTGGCAGATTAATATATACTGAACTGTACAAAATTAGCCAATATAGTGAAAATAATTGTAGCCCTTTAATGCAACCATCTGCTTAATACAGATTAAATTGTACTAAATTATCTGATTTGGGAGAAAATAAAAGTGACCCTTAATACGGGCAGGTTTGACTATCTGAAAACTGGGTAAATTACCAGAATTTATTAAAGTTATGTTAAGTGATAAAGTAATGCATGTTGATTTTAACTAGTTTTGATCCATCTGCATCAAACCTTTTACTTTAAATTATTAAAAAAATATATATATAAAATTTAATTAAAAAAAATTATGGCCCAATAAAAAAGCAATTTGAAAAAGTAATAGTATATTTATGTTAAAACAGGCTTTATCTTCAATTAAAAAAACGACTTCATGCATAAAAAAAGCATAACTTTATGAACAAATTTAGTGATGTTCAACATCTAAAATACAAAATCAAAAGATGTTTTCATGCAGAAAAAAAGGATAACTTTATGTACAAATTTAATGATGCTGTACCTCTAAAAGGCAAAATACCATTACAGATGAATCATCAGGACAAGCTACCTGCACAAATATCATTGCAATAAACATCTCGGTATGAGAGTGCAAAGCACTGGGAATCTGGTGGAACTGCGACTCAAGGCGGTTCCGCTCCAGTGACAGCATTCACCACAAAAGCTGTTTTTCTCTAGCCTGAAGCATTAATCTACAGAACCATTATATCCTACAATGGGAATATGTCTCGAGGGACGTTTACAGAGTACCTGTTTCTCTTACGTACCAGACAACCAGGTTCCTTTTTACAACTTGCCATTAGCAGATTTTACAGTCAAAAATCTTGTTTACTAGTTCACATTGGAAAATTGTTTATAGCTAACCTCCAGCAGTTTCAATAAATGTAGGTATATAATAAAATAAAATATATGTTAATCAACCAAGCTTCAACAAAAGTTTAATAAATGTATGTATACAATAATATAAATAAACAAATTTTCAAAACAAGTTTAAATTACAACTACAATTTTTATTGGCAGATTATGGGTGGGATCTAACTCGGTCATTAAGCAAAGTTTGTTTTATTTAACGACGCCTCTAGAGCACATTGATTTTTATCTTATCATCGGCTATTGGATGTCAATACTTTGAATATCTGCAAAATACAAAATATATTTAACCAAAAAAGAATAGCAATTCCATATTAAACATGAAATACACACAACCTAATAGAATGTTGAATTTATTTGTACACATTATTTCATTAATACAACATTTCTGAATGTCATCATCAGTAAGTTGTTGTCATAATGTCAACACGTGTGACAGAAGTTTTGTAAGGAATTACTAAACTGTTTTGGTTAAGTATTTTTAGTGTAAGTGAAAACGAAACTTCTGCTCAATGCTTTAAATTTCTGTAAAATTTAATTTGTTTAGTTTACATATGAATGGTTTACCAATGCTCTACAAAACAAGTTCAAATTTACTCTTCCCTGGCCAGTAAATAATGGTATTTTAATCGCCAGTCACTTATATTTAGTAGCCAGCTAATATGTACTTGTAGAATGCATATTATAATTATGTTACAACTAATACAAGACATACGATTTCAAATTTCATGGGAAACACTTTTTTTTTTGTTCCGTGCCTGGTGATCATGGAAATCCATTGGGAACTGTTTTTCGGTTCCGTGATTTTGCCGACATGTTACATGTTACTGGTAACGATTGTTACGGTACAGTGAAATCCTGTGGCCAACTGGTGAATGGGATTTTATTTTTTAGATGCCAGGAATATTTTTTAGTCGCCACGGCGAGTAAAATACTCGCCTTATAGAGTATTGTTTACCAACCTGCTCTCTCGACTGGAGTCTCTGTCCCGTACTTGGGAATGTTTACTTCTGTCTGGTTTCGAAAGGCTTCTTGATGATGATTTCAAATCAAATCGTTTGTCCGTATTCCCACTGAAAATATACCAGAAATAAAAGCAGGGTTCACCAAATCCATTTGACCAGTCCGGCTGGCAGGTTTTGACCTGAGCTAGTGGGATAATTCCATTTTATCATTAAATGCAAAGTCTACTAACCCAAGCGTTTTAGTGGGCTAGTAACTTCTTAAAATAAAGGAATAAAAATTACAGGTGGAATCAAAATCTCAAATATCTGACAAAATTTATTCTAATAACAAAACAAAAACCATTTATTGATAATTTGTTTAACCAAAGCAGTTCCCATACAACAAGAGCACTGTTTTTTTTCATCATAAATTTACAAAAATCTCAAAGGGGTTAGGATATCAAAAAAGTCATTTATAAGAGAAATTCAGAAATCCACAATTATTAGACACCGATATAATAATTATTTTTCTGTTAGTTTGTATACTGATAAATGAACTTCAAAATACATCTCCAGGGTTGAGTGTAGACAATTCTGAGTGCTAGGCAAGTAACTGGCACAATAATCTTAGGGGGTCTGGGGGCACACCATTTCAAATTTATATTATTTACTAATATGTGAGCTGCTGAAGGAATGGAAAAAATTTAAGTTGTTTACTGAAAATATTACAAATGGGCAAATTTTGTTGAAAATTTTGGTCGTTATTTGTTGTCATGTGTAGCTGGGTCCTGCATCACCTGGCGTAGACATATTCCTGCATATGAGAATAAAATTTCTTTTAAATCTAATATGCAAAAAACAATTTCTTATAAATATATATATACATGCCTTTCCCTTTTATTATTTGACCCTCTATACTGGGATCGGTTACTCGATCGATCTGAATCTCCTGCTTTACTTTTCTCATATCTCCTGTCCCTCTGAGAATCCCGACCAGACCTTGCTTGACTTCGACTCCTGTCTCTGCTGCTATCTCTGTCTCTACTGCTATCTCTATCTCTACTACTGTCTCTTCTAGTATCTCTGTTTCGGTTTCGTTCACTAGTTTCACATCTCACTGCACCCCTTTCAGGATCTCTCACTACACCCCTTTCAGGATCTCTCACTACACCCCTTTCAGGATCTCTCACTACACCCCTTTCAGGATCTCTCACTGCACCCCTTTCAGGATCTCTATCTCTTCCCAGATTTTTATCAGATCCTCTGATTTCACGATTTCTACTGATACCCCAACTCTTATCTGATCTCCTAGGACCTGTATTGCTGTCTCGAGCCAAACTGAATTCTCCATCTCTGTTAATAACCCTATCTTTGCTTGTACTAGTTCTCCTACTAGAACCTCTATCTCTGTCGGAATCACTATACCGGTCCCAATCACGTCCTCTGTATCTACTTGTATCTTCAGCTCTCTTTCTGTCTGCACTGTATTCCCTATATCGAGATCTGTCACTGCCAGAGTCGGTTCTCGGGAAGGTGAATGTGTCTCCCTGATCACTATCAGATCTGCCACTGTCTCCAGATCTTCTGAAAGACTGCTTTCTACACATATCACCATCCATTATATTGGCACCTAACCCCACCAGACTGCTTCCCATCCCTCGTGAATCCTGACCCATCATCTGTCCAGACTGATAGCCCGGAGGGTTTCTATTCCACTGTCCTGACAAGCCACCTGCTGGAGAACATACACCAGGACCAGCTGGCATCTGTCCAGGAAAGCATGTAGACGATACAGCACCTGATCCCCATGGCGTCATGTTCTGTGGAACGAAAGAGGCAGCTTGTTGGACAAAGCCCATCCTGGGGGTATTCTGCATAAAGTTAAAACCTGTGTTAACCTGAGGGTTATGTCCTTGGTTTGACATCCTGGGTTGAGGAAAGCCTTCTTGTCCTACCATGCAGTGGTATGGTCTTTGTGAAGGTGGATTGGATCCTGTTCCTCCTTGAAATGGCAAAGAACAGCCTTGCATCCCAGACATTTGTATCCCAGCGTTAAACTGATGCATACCAGGATGCTGAAAAAAAATGAAAGTAGAATAACAACACAGAGTAGTATGAAGTTCTCGATCTGATCCCATTGCAGTGGGAGGGCAATGCGGCAGCTGTCCTCATTGAGAATTCCACCTCTGCCACTTAACTGTTAACAAACTATTTTTCGTTTTCAATATAAAATAACTTTTCACAAACAGTTGTAAGCCATACTGTCCACCTGGAAATATTTTCACTCCTACTTCCATCCCTAGGGGAATTGCTTTTAATTACTGCCCTGAAATGTGTGCATGTTTATGATGCTAAGCTGACAATATGAGACAATATAATTTAAGCTTTTTAAATATTACAGAATTTAATCATAAATGATAACTGTTGATTATGAAATTTTTATACTTTGGGTTATGACAGAATAAAACAAAATTTTTATCTCCAATAATTCCCCCAAAGTTCTTTTTAAAAAATGAACACAGTTTCAAAATGTCACATTTACGAGAGTGGATTACAAAATCTGGACATTACATTGCCATTTGGGTGTTTGCTTTTCAAAATGATTTAAAAAGTATTGTATATAATATTGAGGTAAGATATCCATTTGCATACTCCTATAAAAATATTGACTGCATAACACTGAGGGGAAACAATTGGGATCGGGTGGGTCAAAAACTTTGCCACTCTGTACAGACTACAGACGGTACAGTCAAATAACTTTTTTTTAAATGTTGCTGAGAGTCACAGGGTGGCCAACTATCTGGAATTTTCGGAAAGAATTCCGTAGTTTCCTCACTATCCTTTGCTCTAACCCTACCCTAAAAGTAACCCTAACCATTTGAGAAAAATTCGGAACTCTTGTCTAATATGATTTAAAAGTTTAATTAAAATAAATTTGCACGCGTCCTTTGCAAAATTACCCTTGGTCCTCTTGGCATTGGATTGCGTTGTTGATCACCAGGCCGCATTATGAATGTTTATTGTGTCTAGCCCTATCTCTTCCAATTTAAGTGGTTCAATTTCAGTCTCTAGCTAAAGTAACACGATTAATTAAATAAAAATGAAATGCATCCAAAAATTATTTTTATTTAGTCTCGATCACGCTTATAGGTTTAATATTGGAGAAGCACTTGGACATGAGAGTTTTTGTATTGGTAGGTAATTTAAATTCCTCCTTTTCTAAAACGGAAAAGCTTCATAGACAAAATTAATGCTCATTGCAATATTATATTTTTCAAATTGTATCAGATACATGCATACATTTTTTTTTACTGTTTTACAATAAAAGTCTGGGCTAATGATTGGTGCCACTGATGAGACTGAAAATTTTTAAATTTGGCAAAAACCTGGTATTTATAAAATATATGTCATAATATGATGCATGCGATGTTTATCTTGTGAACACCATAGGAGTTCATGTGTATGCTCTGCCTGTTGTCCTGTTAAACCTGCCAGCATTAAAGACTGGGTCTAATAAAATAGGAGATGTGACAATAAAATCCCCAGGAGATTCTTATTTCAAAATAAAGATGCAAAACATTGTTTCATGTGGTATTATAGCAATTTCATATTTGTTTTTACAAAATAAATTAATTTAAAACTTGTTTCACATACATATAACCCCATGTTATATAAAATTAAGAATTATATAAATTTAAAATACTTTTATAAGTTTAAAATATTGTTTTATAAATATTTAACTTTAGATAATATGATTGATGATTTAGTAAAAGTTATGCATGTATATATATAGAAAGCTATGCATGGAATTTCTGTTATTCACCTCAATCAATAAACTATTGTCTTTCAGTTTTCTTTTTGTCAAATTATTGTAAACTTTCTTTGTTCTGGATATGTATGTAATTAACTGATTAGTATGGGTAGGTCTGATTCCCTAATTTAACACTGGTTACATACAATGACAGCAGGTTAGTGTCATACAGTAATCATCAGGAGTCATTATCATTATCAAAAGAAACAAGCAATTTGCCATTGGTAAAATTCATATCACGTATTATCAAAAGTGTTTTAGCTGCTTTGTTCTTAAGAAGGTAGATCAGAATTTCTTATGCTCAGAAAATTGTGATTTCTTAGGAGAAAAAGAGATGATGAAAAAGGAGACTTCTGTCAAAACAGACAGGTTGACAAATCTGTGTGCAATACCGTTGATCGTGTTAGGAAGAATTAATTAAAAACAAACTTATTTCTTCAACAACGAAGAATGAGCCTAGGCCTTAACAGCCTCGATGCTACAATGGTAATGGTCAAGGGCAAAAATCTGTTCCTGAAAGTGGGGGGGGGGGGGTACGGACAATCCTCGTTTTCCAAAAAGTGAGGGACAGACCATCCCACTGTCTTCCTGTCCCCTCCCTTGGTTTGATGCCATTATAGACCCGTTGTGTACTTCAGTTTGACTATATTTGTACTAAGACAACACTGGTAAGTGTTACATTGATACAATAAAGATAAATATTAGTAAAGATTATAATTTAGGCATTTTAATTTCAGTTTATCGAAGTAAAAACTGGGGGGGGGGGTGTAATTAACTAGATGTACCCCCATCCCAAAAGTGGGGGATGTGTACGGTAACAAAACCAACTCATATAA
>JAULBS010011538.1:0-11113 GCA_032355785.1 Symmetromphalus regularis | reverse complement strand
TAGTCTTAGGACATTGGACCCGGGGGAGACGGGTCCGAACCAAATTGGATGTGGACCCGTATAAAAAAATACTTCACTTCAGAAAGTATTCATTCATTTATTCCTTGAGCATTTTGCTTTAATGACATATTATGTTTCAGTCAACCCCAAAAGATGGAGTAAGTATAGATAATAGTTAATTGACTGTTGTATAATGCATGTGATATTTTATTGTTGTAATCCCTCCTGGACCAACTAAATGAATCCTTAAAAGGATCCAGGCAGGTCCAGCCAAACCTTTAGTGGGATCTAATCTCATTAAAAATCCTAAACCAGATCTCAGTGTGGTAGAAGTAGTATGCACAGTATGTGATAAACTGAACATTTTACACAGTTGAAATAAGAAATATTTCCATTTACACAGTTGAAATTAAGAAATATTTACATTTACATGGTTGAAAGTAAGAAATGTTTCCATTTACACAGTTGAAATTAAGAAATATTTACATGGTTGAAAGTAAGAAATGTTTCCATTTACACGGTTGAAATTAAGAAATATTTACATTTACATGGTTGAAAGTAAGAAATGTTTCCATTTACACGGTTGAAATTAAGAAATATTTCCAGTTACACAGTTGAAATTAAGAAATATTTCCATTTATACAGTTGAAAGTAAGAAATATTTCCATTTATACAGTTGAAATTAAGAAATTCTTCTAGTTATAAGGTTGGAATTAAGAAATAGTTCCATTTACATGTACATGGTTGAAATTAGGAAATATTTACACAGTTGAAATTCAGAAATATTTCCATTTACATTGTTGAAATTAAAGAAATATTTCCATTTACACAGTTGAAATTAAGAAATTCTTCTAGTTACAAGGTTGAAATTAATAAATAGTTCTAGTTACAAGGTTGAATTTAATAACTATTTCCATTTCCATGGTTGAAATTAAGAAATATTTCCATTTACACAGTTGAAATTTTAAATATTTTCACAATTGAAATTAAGAACTATTTCCATTTACACAGTTGACAGGCCATACATAATGGTGGATTTTGTTGTTATGGTGGTAACGGGCTCAGTAGATTATAGCTTTTGGAAATATTTTTATTTTATTACCACAGTGGGCACTCGTAACTGGGAAATATTTGATTGCACAATTAAGTTATTTTTGTGACTGATATGCCAAACCTGAGCCGTGTGGTACATGTACATTTGGTAATATGCGGGTTTGTAACACAAATGTCATGTATTTTTTGGTGGTATTTGTTATTTCTTGGGTTTGGTTTCACACACGCACGCACACGTATTGTTCTGAGATTACTTTGCATAATGTTTGTTAACTTTTTATTATATAAAAATACATACTTATAAAACAGTTTTACCAGTTTTCTTCTAAAATATAATTTTTACAGATATATATTTAAACAAATTATACTATACAGTCATGTAGTTGATCTTCGAAAACAGGAACCTGTATTTACATACATGTAAATATTAAGTTAAGTATAAAACCCAAAGTTTTCACAATTCATCTTCCACCATTTAAACATGGTTTGGAAAATTATGGAAATTTGAATTTCTTATTTCCAGGACCTGGACAGTTTTGGAAAAATTGTATCTTTTACCCTTGAATATGGAAAAGTCTTGGAAAATTGACATTTTAGAATTATTAAACTTAAATCTGTAACAAAATAAAAATACATTCCATGTTCATTGCAATAATAATATATATATTTATTTATCTGTTTTAAATATGATTAGGTAAAGTGTTTAATGGTCTTGATATTCCTATACGATCTCTATTAAGTAACCATATTCAGATAATCAAGCCTGTCTAATATGGTGTTTTCTGTTTCCTTTACAATTTGTTTGCGTCTAATTTTGTAAATTTTGTATTTATTTGTTGGAAAAGTTTTGGAACAGCTGTGGAAATTCATGTCTTCATATCTGTGTGAACCATGTTTAAAAAAAATGTATTACAATCATTATGTAAGTATGCAACATCATACTGAGTGAAAATTAAAATGGGGTGTGACACTGATTTAAATTTGAAATTTAAAAACATGTTTTGAATGAAACTTTAGGCCCTCATAAATTTTGTGTTTCAAGTCGTTCACCCACATTGATTTTCTGTGATGCTTGTGTCAAATCTTATTAAAAATTATATGTGCAAATTGTTGTTTTTCTCAAAATAAATTTAAACTAGGATTTAATAATCGCATCAATATTCCAACCAATTTAGAAGTAAATTACTTGGATTTTTGGAAGAATGCGTTGAAGTTTTGACATCACTGCAATTACACATACTCTTTTTGGTGCAATTTTGTTATATTTAAGCTTGTTTTAAAAAGAAACCACGTGTTGTGTTTTCCTGCCTCTATCACTGATTTTTAAACTTTGTGGGATACCAAAACGTACAATTAATTTATCATGGCCTTGTTCCAGATGTCAAGTTTCATAAACACCAGCCACTAGAAATGTGAATAATCATTGTTGTTTAATATTTGCAGTACCAAGCGCCAAGACCCAAGGGGAGGGGAAATCCCGGAGCTGCATTCCCAGCTGAAGAATCAACTTCAGGACGACCTGGTATAGGCCGAGGAATGGTAATAACATTAATATTTACTTCCGTTGGCCATTTTGTGCCCAGCTACTACTACTAATAATAACTAAACTGTTAAAAAAAATTAAATGTTTTCTATACACAGGGATAGAAACAAAAGCTCGGTCCCTTGCCCGAGACGAGTAAAAATCGCTGGGGACGCATAAATGCTTTCTGACGCTAGTTCCCCGGGTCAATAGATATTTTTCCAGATTGAAAATTAAAATTGGGGGGACTCGTAATTTTTCCTGGGGTCAAGTAACTTTTTAAGGCTACTGGTCCCCCAGGCGAGTGAAAATAATTTCTTAATTTCTAACCTGTATACATGTTCATGTCGGATAGATATAAACATGTATTTTTCTCTTCTTCTTGTAGGTCAGAAACTCTTTTTTTAATAAAATGGGTCCATTATTTTATTTTATTTTGACCACTGACATATTTTTTGGTGGAATATCTGTGAACCATTAAATACAAAATGAGTGGCCTTATTGTATTTTGTTTGTGTTTTAAATCAGATGTTTATATCAGTATGTCCTATACATTTTATTTTATTTTTTTATAAAGAGTATAATCAAAGGCTGATAAATGTACATGTATGTGCTGTCCTGTTTTTGGAGGAAGTGCTTATAAAAGACCCTTAATGGTAATAAAAAAAGAGTTGCTTATGTGTGGCAGTAGGTTTCTTCTTTAGATCACATGTAAATAAGTATGTTTTGAATGCTCGTGAAAATGATGAATAAAAATGGATGACCCCTTCTCTTTCTTGCCTATTTTAAGTATTTATGATTACAGCTACACTAAAACAGAAAGTGGTTTTTCATTTTTTTAACATTCATACACATAACGTCTGCAAGCTCAGTTAATCATATGCTCAAACAATGTAATCACCATTCAGGCCTTTCCCCAGGATTTTTTTAAGGCGCTTACATCTGTCAAAATTTAGCTTATCATGCAAGCCATGTTATGATCAATTCCAGGGCCCCTATTCAATAGCATAATGTACCCCACCCGTCCCAAGGAGTGAATAAGAGCTCCCTTTTCTACGTGTCTCAAATTAAGCCAACATGGTGCTACAATGAAGGCACTTAACAAATATTAAGGCGCTTACATAGCAAGCTAAGGGAGCATGGCCCATAGCGCCTTATGGCTCTGGGGAAAGCTCTGGATACGTGTAGGGTAATGTCCGAAATTTCACGATTAGTTGTGAAGGTGAATCACGTTTGAGCCCGTTATTTCAATAATAATAATAATAATGGTGAAATTAAAGAAGAAAATATTTTGGGCATTTTCTTTTCATTTATTAACATGAATGTGTTGTTATTGTTGAACCTTTGCTGTCACGTGGTACTTATAAGCCTCAAACAGTTCAACCTCAGATAGTGTTGAACTATTGGAGGGTTTCTATAAGCCTACATTATTCAACTGAAGGTTCTGAAACTATCTCAAACGTAGCATTACCTACTAATGTTCACCTAACTTTGTTTTAAATTGGTTTGTTTGTCAATGCAGCAAAAGGTTGAAAACAAGTGTTATAATTCGTAAGAAAATAAGACTTACAAAACGTGAAAATTACAAAACGTGAAAATTACAAACCGTGAAAATTACAGAACGTGAAAATTACAGAACGTGAAAATTACAAAAAGTGAAAATTACAGAACGTGAAAGTTACAAAACGTGAAAATTACAGAACGTGAAAATTACAAATAGTGAGAATTACAAAATGTGAAAAATACAAAACGTGAAAATTACAGTCGAGGCATGGTGTTTTTAATTTCAATACCTGCTTTGGTCCAATAAGTGGTCCGCAAGGCTCATTGAGTAGGTGTACGCCACTTACATCGACCAGTGGTCTGCAACTGGTTTATCAAAAGCCGTGGTATGTGCTATCCTGTATGTGGCATATAAAAGATCCCTTGCTGTTTATCGGTATGTGTGGCCGCATTAGTTTGGCGGCAGTGGGTTTTGTGTCTTTTACTAACACTAACTTCTGTCCTGGACAGACAGCACAGGAAGCTGAGTTGTATGCCCAGGAAAGCGTCCTTGGACCTTAACTGGATATACGCGGGTTTTGTTTCTTTTACTAACACTAACCGCTGTCCTGGACAGACAGCACATGAAGCTGAGTTGTATGCCCAGGTAAGCGTCCTTGGACCTTAACTGGATATACGCGGGTTTTGTGTCTTTTACTAACACTAACTTCTGTCCTGGTCAGACAGCACAGGAAGCTGAGTTGTATGCCCAGAAAGGTGTACTTGAACTGGATATGAGCACAAAATAAGTACAAATAAAAACAATCAGCGTGTATCTATACAAGATTAATTACGAGCGTTTATATTTCACGCATATTACAAATTATACAGTAATAGAAATAAATACCAAGTCAAGTTGTTCTTATACAACAATGGTCTTTTTAACGCACCCTGACATACACCACGACACCAAGTAATAATAAACGATAGAGCAGTACTAGTAATTAGTATTTCTAGTCGTCCATGAATAATGAACTCTATAGTGATACCTTAGAGGTTTGTGTGAGAAAATAGCATGGCATGTAATATACAAATATGTGTAAAGTGGAATTATGCTCCAGTGAATGTTAAACTAGGTAGAACCACACTGCTATATTTAGAACCTGACCAACGGAAAGAGCCACATGTTCGCTAATGCTCTCGTACACCAGTATTAAAATAACTTCTGTTAAATTTTATCACGTTTGAGAGGATAAGTAATGAAGTAGATTAATTAATAGGTTTAAACTAGCATGGTAATTTCGTCAAACAAGGGAATGATACATAAATTCACCATTTAATCGGTATTTTACAATACTTAGTATATAATTATTTCAGTGCATTTCCGTCCTCTTCGCGAATGAATCACATACATTGTAATACACTGTATATAGTTAATTCTTGATTAGACGCATTCATTAAGTATTGACGTACGTTAATTATTCAGATATATTGTTTGGTCTTGTGTGTTTAAAATGTGGATAGAACTACATGTATTTAAATATCAACCATGCGTTTAACATAATATATGCATGGCAACCAACATGTGTTATATACATATTTTCAGGGCCGGATTCAGACCTTTGGGGCCCCGGGGCATTTCAAGGTCGGGGTATACCCAAAATAGAAATTTAAACTATATGATGAATTAAAAAATGAACTAAAATCAATGAATAGAACTAATTATATAATTATTACATTTATTTTATAAAGGAAGTCTTTACTCAGGGGAGGGGGCCTTCTGGCAGGGAGGTGCCGAGCAATTAATCCCTTATAAATCCAGACCGGCATGTATTATAAATTATGTTAAACATATGTTGAACCTTTTTTTTATTTAAATATGAAAATCGACTCAAAGATTTATTTATAAAAAGGTTTGAAATATCATAAATGTTGGTATTGATAACGTTATCTTTATATACCTTGTACATATATATATATTGCAGTTTTATATTACGTTTTTTGAAATTATTATTAATATTATATTTTTTTATGTTAAAGTATCCGGCATTATATTTTTTGGACCCCCTAAATGGATTTTCTGGATTCGCCATTGTATTATCTTGTTTTTCTTCCGTTATGTTAAATATAATATAATACACAGAAGTCAAGACGTAGACCATAAATTATAACAGTATTAAAGTCTTTAAATTTAAACGCATAGTCCCATGAACCCTTGACCGTATTATTTCCAAACAAAGAATTAATTTTAAATATAAATGTTTGATTTGTCCATAGACATACTTCATTTAACTACTTACATAACCACCGCATCTCGCTTATTATCAATAGTTTAAAAATTTTTTATGAATTATGCTCACGGACAAATAAATAGGAAAAATTAATATCGGTTGTTTTTTTCCGTTGAAGGTGTAACGTATATATTGAGTCACGTGACGGGTATTCCCCCGTTAACAGTTATTTTAAAAACTTCTGAATTTTTTTTTGTAGCTGCAAAAACATTTCGTACCAATTTATTTCGCCCCACAAGGAGTTCCGATCTTGAAATTTGAAAGTTTAAAATGTGAACAAAAATCGATCGACTCGACATGGAATTCTCTATGCCATGGTTCAGTTAAAATGTCTTGTGTGATATGAAAACGAGATCTAGTATAACAAATGCATGTAAGGTTCATTCGTAATCAATATTTAGAGCACAAAGCCTCTTAAATTCCGTGCGACTATGCCTTTAACAATAATAGCTAACAGCAATTACAGTTGAGAGAACGACTTGGCGTGCAGACATAGTCCCCAAGTGCTCTGCTTCTTGCAAGGTTGTATTTATTTTCGTGCTTATATCCAATTAAGGTTCAAGCACGCTGTCCTTGACACACAACTCAGGTACCTGCGTTGTCTGTCCAGGACAGAGGTCCGTGTTAGTAGGAGACACGAAACCCGTTGCTTTTTTCTATAAACAGCAAGGGATCTTTTATATGCACTATCCCACAGACAGAATAGCTCATACTATGGCCTTTGATAAACCAGTTGTGGACCACTGGTCGGTGTTAGTAGTATACACCTACCCACTGAGCCTTGCACTCACTCTGGGTTTGGAGCCAATACTGAGATTAAAAATCCTATGCCTCGATTGAGATTTGATCTCAGTACCTACTAGCCTTGAATCCGATAGCTTAACCACTGCGCCACGAAGACCGGTCTTCTTGCAAACGTTAAAACATATTTATATTAATGTTTGTTGACAGTGTTGCTTAGCTAGAACGGTGGTAACGCTATAGGAAACAAAAGTCAATGTGTCTTTGATTGTTGTGGAGCATAGTAGCGGCACTAATTAATATTGATTGACTTGCATATAATTAAAGTCAACGTTGTCCCGTACACTGCCGACAGTAATTAATTAATTTGACTTACATCCTGATTTACAGACATACATAATATTATTAATTTAACGTACATCAACATTAAGTGTTATTTATAAGTATGGGTTGTGGCAGTATGTACGATAGATTTCATATAAAAATAAAGACCAATGCCATATACATGTGTATGTAAGAAATAGATGTTAATGCTAAAATGTTTTGGAACAAATTTTTAATTATATGCAGGCATATTTACAAATTAAACATAAATTATGCATGTTAATATAATTATTTTAAACATGTGGCTTAAATTAATTAATTAATTTGCTAATAATTATCATTTGACAAAATTACTATTATAACTTACTGAATGTGACATATATATATATAGGCATGTGGCTCTTTCCGTTGGTCAGGTGCTAAATATAGTAGTGTGGTTCTACCTAGTTTAACATTCACTGGAGCGTAATTTCACGATGTTATACATATTTAATATATTACATGTTAAGCTATTTTCTCACACAAACCTCTAAAGTATTTATAAATATTTATATATATAGAGAGAGAGAGAGAGAGAGAGAAGGAGAGAGAGAGAGAGAGAGAGACAGACAGACAGACAGACAGACAGTCAGACAGACAGACAGACAGACAGACAGACAGACAGACAGACAGACAGACAGACAGGCAGGCAGGCAGACAGACAGATGAGAAAGAGGAGAGAGAAAGAGGATAGAGAGAGATCAGGAGAGAGAGATAGAGAGATGAAATGTTATATTGAAAAATGTAAAAAAAAATTGTTTAACGACACAACTAAAGTACATTGATTTGGGAAAATATGGCAGATTTCCTCTGATGGCTACATGTTAAAATTACAAAATGTCCGACGTCCAAAACCCGATGATTAATAAATCTATGTGCTCTAGTGATGTCATTAAACAAAATAAAACATTATACCTATGAAAAATCTGAGTTAAACTAAAGTTATTATTTTCAGTCTGGTCAAGTTTCTACCATACCTGAAGAGACAGAAACGAAACCTGATGAATCTACCTCGGCGTCCCGCCCCAAATCTCGTCCCAAGTCACGTGCCATGTCTCGAGTCAGCGAGGGAAGTAACGATGAACAGAACGAGTTTGGTCTGGCCATCTCGAAGCTTCTCTTCCTGCAAACAAGGAAAGCTAACTCTTCAGGTGGCTGCGCTAATCTGGTGTCGTGCGGAGGAAACGGATGGGTTCGATTCTGGAATACGTCCAAGAGTCAACTGATGGCTGAATATGTTGCACATCTTCATGGTATGTTCTATGCATGTGACCATATTGTAGATACCTCTAGCGTAACTAGCATGAGATAGATGAGGCACCTCGTCTGGAATTTCCACAGATTAAAATAAAAATTCCCTCAATACTATTTATTATCCACATGGTTCAAGCTCCCAAGGTCTGAGTTTACCTCTCTGGTTACACCTAGGATACACTAAAAAAAAATCTGTTTTATTAATAAAAGTAGTGAGTTATTTGTTTAGTTCTGACATGGTTGTAACAGAACAGATGGGTTTAATTCTGGAATACTTCTAACAGTCATCTTATGACATAATTATAGTCATATCATAGATATACTGAAAAAAATCTTAGTAGCTTTCTTAACAAAACGTCCCAGTTTTAACTTATCTATATAGTTCTAACATGGTTGTAACTAAACATATGGGTTCAATTCTGGAATATTTCTAAGAGTCAGTGGATGGCTGAGTTTGTTGCACATCTACATGGTATATTTTTTTGCATGTGGCCATACTGTAGACACATTCAAAAAATCTCAATAGCATTGTTAACAAAACCAACTACTTTTTGTAGTTTTAACTTGTATCTGTGTAATACATCAGGTATTGGATGTCAAACATTTGGTAATTTTTACATGTAGTCAAGTGTGAGTCAGCCTCCGACGTGTTTTGAACCACTGTCATTAGCTTGAGAGTCCCATGTTCTATCACTGGACCACAGATGCTCATAGCTCTAAAATGTGTTTGAATTTTTTAATGACGTACATGTAGGTCATAGAACTAATAATATTTTCAACTGATTTATTAGTATGAGGTGAACTTGAAGCCAGTACAATAAAGAACAAATTTAAGAATATTTTTTTTCTGTTGAAAATGGTGGTCTTTATCTCCAATATGGTGGCTAAAGGGAGGTAACCTATTCATTATTCATAACCTCTGTAAGTCATAATAAATTTATCATGTCTCAGCTAATTGCTGCAAAAATGTGTGTTATTTGTAAATTACTGTAACAAAGGGAGGCCACTCACATTAATTTCATGTCACATTTTGGTCTGACCACTATCACTCACATTAATTTAGGATCATGTTAATTTCATGATTTATAGTATATCAATGTGCTCTAGAGGTGTCATTAAACAAAACAAACAAATCAAAAGTTTGAATTTTTAAAAAAATATTTCAGCTGGAAGTATCATAATGGCGACTGACAAGAAGAACCAGTACTTGGTGACAGGCGATGTTGACGGTGTGGTCAAGGTGTGGGATATTCTCGAGTACTGTATGCAGCAAGTTGATGACATCATCACCACACCACCACGTATGTACAGCAATTCATCCATATTTTAACAATCATAAATATTGTGCCTACAAACTAGTTTACAAGTAAGCAATAATATTATATAATAGTCTAATTCTGTAAAGAGATAAAAACTTTATTTCACCATAAATAAAAACATGGTAACCTGATATATATTTATTTATCACAAAATTTCTAAATATATATTATAAAATTAAATATTTAGATAGCCGAGACATTTTATAACAAAATCAGTTGAAAAATTAATGGAAGAACTTTACCATAAATATAGATTTGAATATATAATAAGCTAATATATATATTTTTATTTATCATTAAATTTCCAAATATTATTATAAAATTAAATAGATAGCCCAGACATTTTACTACAAAATCAGTGGAAAAATTAATGGAAGAACTTTACCATAAATATAAATATATATAATATGTCCTATAAGCATGAAATTTGGGTCACTCTATGTTTTGACTTGTTGAACATTATTTTCTTTGCCATGGATGACTATAAAATACAAAGCTTTTAAAAAATGTTACTATTTTTCAGCACTAAAGCGCCATTTCCAACCTCATCAGGATATGATAAACTCCATCGAGGTCTGCGAGAGAAACGATCGCTTACTCGTCATTTCAAGCTCCTCTGACTGCAGTGTTGCAGTCTGGGATATCTACGGAAATAAAATTGGGGTGTTTGGACAAGTAAGAGTTCTCTTTGATAGTATTATATTGTTTAAATGTGTAAAGATATACATATTGCATAAATAGAGGATATTTTTTCCATTCCAACCAGTGGTCCACAACTGGTTCATCAAAGGTCATGGTATGTGCTGTCCTATCTGTGGGACGGTGCACATAAAAAAAACCTAGCTGCTTATCAGAAAGAGTAGCCTATGTGGCAGCAGCGGGTTTCCAATAGCCAATGATAAAATAAAAATCAATGTGCTCTAGAGGCATCGTTAACCCCCCAATAGCCGATGTTTACTTTTGTGCTGGGGGGGTCATTAAATGAATAAATAAGAGGTATCGTTAAATATAACAAACTTAACTTTACTTTTCTCACTTTTGCTTATGACTTGCATTTGAAAATACTCTTATAATATAAATGGTATCAT
>JAULBS010011527.1:0-11113 GCA_032355785.1 Symmetromphalus regularis | reverse complement strand
TAAGGCCTCATTTATTTCCTTTCCTATGGCAGCTGACATCTAAAAAATAGCATATTATTGATTAGGAGATATATATCTATAAAATATATAGGACATGTTAACATTTATTTGGGGGCCAAAAACGACCCTTATCATACCTACTCCTTTATTTAAAACACATTCCAAATTAAAACTTGTTTGCACACAGTAGATATTACTTCACAACACCTAACAATCAATCAGATTATCAAATGTTTAAAAACATAGAAATGTTTTAATTTCTATGGTATATCTGTATATACAAACCTGGACTGAAATTCTTTAGTGCACAGTGAATGAGTAATGTTTTCTATAGAGTCACACAAACAATGTGTGTAGTCGTAGGTGGGGTAAATACACCTGCAAAGAATCATCAAAATAAATAAATATTTGACTAAATAATTAATATTAAAAACTGAGTTTAACAAACAAACATAACATTCATTGTAATAGTTGATTGATATACATATTATGTTTGATCCTTTATTATTGTCTTTGAATTGTAAGATATATTTAATAAACATAATAATGTGGTTTAAAACATCACTAATATTTGTGTAATGGATTTTTTAATACTTTCAACAAATGATGTAATTGTGTAAGTACCAAGTGTCACCACTTCTGTGATGGGGAGTATATTTTATCCGATAAGCTACAGGATCTTTCTTTCCTTCTTCAAGTGTGGTCTTCATTCGCAGAGTTGCTTCCCCTTCCTGTAATTTTCCCTTTTTCATATCCTAAAATAAAAATGTTGATGTTATAATTATCGTTTTTGTTTAATGACACCTCAAGAGCATATTGACTTATTAATCATCAGCTACTTGGGCTTTGGTACACCAGTCATGGGATACTAGTTGGGACAGGAAAAAAAAACAATCAGAGAATGAGTCCATTGACAAAATTCAATCTCGTGACTAAACCACTTCAGTAAACACTCTACCAAGTGAGCTACATCCTGCCCCATAAAAGTCAGAAAGCAAATTTTATAATTAAAGGCAAACATTTTTGGAATTTTGTGAAAGAAAGATTTTTTTTCTTTTATAAAAACTAATTAAATAAGAATATAGATTCTGTTGACAGATTTGTACTATTTGTACAGAGTTCAAATTTTCTTTGAATATCTCCATAGCAACAAAATTAGTTATTTTCCATAACTCAAAGAAAAAAATGTAATTGACAAAAAAAACTTTCCAAAATATTAATAACAGTATACTAGTTATCTTGAAATCATATGTATTGGGTTTTGTTCCCTAGGTTCCTGTGCATAGGTATTAAAAGTAAAGCCTGTCACAAATCCAAAGACTGCTAATAAGCACGGAGACTCTGTATTAAAATTCATTTGACACAACATGTCCTCCTTCAGACATGGAGTAAAACATTGCGTAAGTGTTAAAATGACAGAACCTCAAAAAGTTGTAGAGATTCTTCAATTGGACGCTCCCGCCACGGTGAATCAGGATTATTGTAACCTTTGACCTCTTCTTGTTTCTGGTGACATACATATGCACGACCACGCTTGATGAGATCCACTGCATATTCATACAGTTTTTGAAAGTTGTCCGATGCGTGAGTTATTTTATAAGGCTTGTATCCTAGAACACAAATATATTTTAGTCATACATAATGGACAATTCGTCGGCACTCTGGCATAAAATAATTTTTCATAGAATTAGGACCACAGATTTTGATTCTGAAAATAACAACTTTATCTTTCACATCTTTAAGACAAAGCAAATCAATGAGACGTCAACTTTTAAAAATGTTATTATGTAATTTGGCAAAATTGCATGTTTGCCATTCGTCGCAGAGACAAGGAATTACTGTGATTTTTACAATTGAGTAAAATGCATACTGGTTAAAAATATATGAAAGGAAAGACATTTTCTTCTATATAGAACCCCAATACAATTTTAATTATCAGCTATTGTGTGTTAATTGCATGATATTTGTGAATGCTGGATAGAATAATCAAATTACTGTCCAAAAAAGGCTATCAGAACTTCTGACATATCAGAGAAGAAGCACTGCCTGGAATGGAAAAAACACATAACCTGCACAAATTATTTTCACTTTTAATTATTATGACTACTGACAAGTTAGACAGTTTTCTTTACTTAAAACTGGAAAATTCTTTCAAAAAAAAGAGGAAAAAGTAAATAATAAAAACACATTTGCATAAACGTACCTAACCACTCAACCATGTCCCGAATTCCAGTGAAAAACTTTTCTTCTTCCTTTTCTGGGTTTGTGTCATCATAGCGAAGATAACAGCTCCCACTAGTTTTCTACAAACATACCCAAATAATTCTGTGTGTTATCTGGTTTTATATAACTATCAAACAAAATAAACCAAATACATTAAATGCCTCATTTTTATTTTTATTAACTAGAGATCAACAATTGTGCATCAATTTTCTTCATTTTTATTTAAATTTCCTTATCATTGTATGCTTGTTTAACAACACCCCAGCACAAAAATTAAATAATAGCTATTGGTGTAAATTTCCTCATGAAAACAAAAAATTGTTTTTAGTTTAATGGAATCAGCTGAGAGATGCAGCTTTGGTTTGGAAAAGTAGCTAGTTTATAACTTATTCAAACAGTTAATTCATCCTTTGTTCTTGAAAGTCTACTTTAAAAACCTAACTCTGAAAAAAAAAAGTCCTAAAAGCAGACAGATAATGAGTGGTCAAAAAAAATGGTGATTTTTCAACATTTTGTCATATATATATTTTTCCACGTAATGAATAACATGACAGTGTAAACAGACTACAAGTGAGATGAAAATAGGAAAATAGTCATTAATGATTGGCTGAAACAAATAACCTAAAGGTTAGGCCTGGATTAACTTTTAAGCAAAAAGGGGACCCCCACAATAAATGAAAGAAAAAAACCGATACATATACAAGAATATTAATAATAATAAAATATTATTGTTTTTATTTTGGATTACATATATATGGGGGTACGATAATCTTTTTAGTGCTTAGGTCCTCTAAAGGCCTTAATCTGGCCCAGATAGAGGTGATACAAATAAATCAAATGATCAGAGAGAGAAGACTGAAGCAAATAATCTACAGCTATTGAGTCAATAGACAAACTGATGAATCCACCATATATATTTTTGAAATACAATGCATAAAACAATAAAATGTTATTGTTATAATTACCATGAAAACATTGCAAGATGTGGCTCAGAAGACACATGACATTGCAGTCATGACATATTGTCTTCAAATATTAATGGTACTACTTATTTAAAACGCATTGGAGAGTAAACACTGTTACTTACTCTGGCATATCCAAAGTTAAAATTGATTGCTTTTGCATGTCCAATGTGTAGAATTCCATTTGGCTCAGGTGGAAACCTTGTAAAAACCTACAAAAGAAAACAAGCAATTTTTTTTTCTGTAGATATTTCTCTCATGTAAATACAAAACCCCACCCATTTCACTTCCATTTATCCTGCTTAAGTGTTTTAGTCTGCTAACCAAGTTAACAAAAACACATACCACACACGTTTTCATTTAATCTTTTCTAAAATTATGAATTTAAATCAACCACTGATTGTTCAGTAATCTATCCAAACCAATTTTTATTTAAGACATAGTATGATACTGAAACCACTCCAACATTACCTTCAGATTTCCACTATCTTTTAGCATATGAGATATTGGTAAACATTTAGGGGTGCAATGATACTGCCAAAGCCGTATTGCGATACAACAAACCCATATTGCAATACCATTTGATTAATTACCAAGATGTGATAAAGTCATATTTTGAAACTATCATACTAATTACTAAACATATTTGTATTGATTTGTGATGAAAAAATATATATATAGACACAGAAGACTTATATGTTTTAATTAAGTTTAACTTCACCACATTCAATTTCAGATAGCCAAATAAATTCAACAAAATTAAGGTGCTTTAATTCATTTGGCCATATTAAACAAAAGACTGAAGCATGCAGTGACATTACTGCCAGAGACAAAATCATCTGAGGTGTACCGAATGAATCATAAGTAACAGAAAAGGCAGAGTTATTTCGACTAATGAATTGGTGAACGACAGCTTAAACTCTGTATTTTCATTAGGTAGATATATCTCTACAGATGAAACCATATCATGGTATATATTGTGCCCAGCAAGTATTGCAATATACCGGTATATATTTGCACGCCTATAAAAATTCATCAAAAATAGTTATCTCCTGAAACTTTAGAATATGAGAAAAAGAAGAAATCAAGACATTGGTGAAACATCTATGTTTGACTAACCTTGCCACCGGTAACCTTCAAATGTTCTTTGAGAATGTTCATTGTGTTAGGTGTTATCACATAGCCGTCGGTCTTGTAATTCTCACCTGACAGTGCGTAAGATGAGATTATGATTTAAGTTTAGTAATAAAAAAAATACCAATTACACGTACACAAATTATCATAATACATTATATCTCAAGTATTATGAAAATATTCTAATGGAAATAACAAACACTAGATTACAATAAAAATGCTATGACAGTTAGCACTGACTATAAACAGCTATGCAAATAATTCAAACTGAAGTGTGTTAACAAAATGTGCTGTCCAATTGACATCTATTTCAAACAAACATGTTTTACAATTCACAGGTGAAAAAACCTTAAAAAAAGTGTTGTACAAATGCTGTTATTAGAAGGTACCAATTAATGTGCTGTCGAATACAATATAGTGGGTTTCTTCCCTTTGCCGTTATAAGTATATACTGAGACAGCAATGTGATTTATGTGAAGAAAAATGTATAACAATTTTAAACATGTTTAACTTCATTACATTGATTTGTTACTCCCCATTGCCAGCAAACTTATTGACGAGTTATAACATTCGTTGGTGTTTTTAATTTACTATAGTGTTGCACTGGCTTTGCTACAAATATATTTGTAGTGGCAAAATCTGTAAAGTTTGTTTTATTTAACAACGCCTCTAGAACACACAGATTATTATCTTATCATCGGCTATTGGACGTCATACGTCTTTAAAGGAAATCCACTGCCACCACATAGGCTACTCCATCCAATAAGCAGCAAGGGATCTTTTATATGCCCAGTCCCACAGACAGGACAGTACATACCACGGCCTTTGATAAACCAGTTGTGGACCACTGGCTGGAACAGAAAATAGCCCAAACTGCAAATGGGTCCACTGAGAAGGATCGATCCGACAACCGACCGGTTCACAGGCAGACTCGCTACCATTTGAGCTAGATCCCGCTCCTAAGTAAGCAATTAAATACACATATTAATGTAGCAATATATATTTTTTAATTCATTGCTATACATCGCTTATAAGTAATTTGCTAAATTGCTACAAAAGCTGCGTCAGGATAATTTCAACTTGCCTCGGCCGTTCTCTGCAAATTCATAATTATTCAAAACATTTAACCAATTAAGTACGATTAAAAAAAAGCCGAAGTTTTCTGAATGCCCAAGTGTTCCTAGTCTCCAATTCACAAATCAACTACGCAAACGATCAGAATATTCCGATGAGACAATACAACTTTGGTTTGCATACAACCAATGAAAACAATTGAAACATGTTATATCAAGGACAATATTCATGCTACTTTTTTCTTGTTCAACTTCTCAAATATTTTATATATTAACTGCATAAAATTTACAGCTCACAAATTTACTATGGGGAATGTTTTTTTCGAGCAGCAAGAATTGTTTTATGGGAGCTGTGTGACCTTGGGCACGATGGCGCCCATGAAACAGCATCCCTAAAGAGAGTAGAAATATTTCTTACATGTATGTCTACCACTGAATCTGACTGTGATGCAAATTATACAACTGATTTATTGTTTTAGCACTTTTTTGTCTACGGTAATGGCTGCTGTTTGTTAGTCAATCAGATATAATGGAAAGGTCAATTAAGAAAGAAAAACATAATTGTAGAAATTTGGCTAAAACTGGAAATCGTAAGTTTAATACATTATATACAATTGTTTTTAAGAAACTAGTAATATTTAAAAAAAAAAAAATTATTACATTTTTTAATTAAGCTAGAGATATGTGAAATTTCAGAATGAAAATTCTTATAGGCAATGAACAAAATTAGTTAATTTTCTAAATATTATTTACCACCCCACCCCAATATTAATGGTTTACTGTTTGTGTTTTATTACAAAGATTTTATTTAAAAATTAATTTTGCTTCAGTATAATATGCTTTGTTTTGGTATTTTCTAAAGCATTAAATAAACTGCTGAATATGGGTCATTCCAGTCTAAAATAAGAGATAAATTTATCAATTTAATACTGTTAAATTCTTTATCTAAATCAAAATGTAAAGGTTAGCACTTAATGTTAACCAGAGTTTTAAAATAGTCTGAACACACATATTATTTAGAGCTGGGCGGTATTTGGTATATACTATTTGGTATCGGTATCAGTATCATGTCAATACCGAATTATAATACCAAACAAATCTCAATATATCGAACATTTTCATATTTAAAAATAAGTATTCCCACAATTAAGAAAAACACTAAAAAATTATTTAACATGGAATGGCCAAATTTTAAAACTGAAAAAGCATACATTTAAATAACAAAGCTTCATTACATTTTACTCAGTCAGAAAATATTTATGTAAATAGTCCATACATGCTAAATGATTCAAAAACAATTTGATCAACTAGCAGGCACTAAAAAATAAAATTCTTTTTTAAATACAGCAATTTAAAAATTGTGATGTTAAGCATACTTTGTTTTGACTTCAAAAGCATTGTCTGTTGCAGATGTTCCAATGGTAGAGAGGATGTCTTCTTTTCTGCCAGAGCTGCTAGTTAACCTTTCGAATAGATGTTCACTGAAGACTTCTGGCATGGCACATTTTTCAAGAAGATCTTTTTTACACACGTGTTCAGTCAATTTGTTCAGTGGAATAGAACATACAAACTTGGATGCTTTTTCTTTCAAATCAGATTCAAGTTTCTCTCTGTTTGAAAAACAAGATATTTTAACTTTAAGCAAGTTGTCAAGATGCTTGTAAACTAATGGCAAGTCGTCAAATTTAGTTTTATACTGTTTTTGGCAGCAGTGATGCTTTATAGCTGTTTCAAACCACTCCATCACCAACTTGCTTACCAATTCATCACCTACATCATTTATCTGTCCAACACAAAAGTTACTGAGAAATAACGAGTGTATATGAGTATTCTCTGAGGTAACCATTATCTCAAGCAGACGTATACAAGTTTCTTGTGATGTGAAAAGTATGGAAGAATCAATGAGCTTCATAAGAACTTCAGTATCAACAGCTTCAGATTTTCTTAATCGTATGACCATATTAAGAATTGAATCTGTAAGCTGTTTTGACACTACAGATAAAATGTCTTGAGTTGTTGAAACTGAAGCATTCACAACTTCAAACAATGCTTTAAAATTCTTGTCCTTTGAACATTTTTTACTTTCATCCACAATTTGTTGTTTAAGAAGAGCCAATAGTTCCTTTTCACGCACAGAATGAGATGAAATCAATTTATTCACTGTATCAATAGTGGTACGTATTGGTAAACTCTGCAAAAACTTTTTCAACAGCAGCAAGGCAGATTGGTCTTCACTTCCTGCTTGCACAATCTTGTTACAAATGCATTCACATGTTTTAGAATCATAATCAAATGGCAATTTCCCCAGTAATGAAAAACATTTGATTACAAATGCAGATGTTAAAGCAGGATAACAAAATTCTATCATTTGAACAATGTGACTTGAATTTTTTGGAAATGCAATGAATAACAGATCTGTGGCTATTTTCTCAAAATGTTTTAAAGATCCTGAAGGCAAAGCATTCAAAGGAAGTTTTTGCAAACTTTCCAATATTGAAAGACATGTTTTTTGGGAAATGGTTTGGAGTTCCTCAGTTTTTGGCTTTGTGTAATTACTAACTAGTAAACTACAAACGTATCCAAATAGAATAAAAGTCTCATAAGATCGATGTTTTTCGGTCTGCAAACGTCCTTCTAGTGCCTGTAACAATCTTTTACTGTCCAGTTTCTTGTAAATTCTATCCATGCAGATTTCTGCATGCCTGACGAGATCATCAGCCTGCATGAAAATCTCTTTCAAGTTACCAGAATTTACTATGGCAAGCATGTGCATCACATGTTCTTCAAACCCAATTGTAATTCTTTCTGGATTACTAAGAAAAAGAAAATCACGAATGACTGGTGTAATGTTTACCAAGCTCCTTGGTCTATTATCAATAACTTTTTCAAAGTTATTCAAAATATACCAACTATTGTTAACATATGCTTCACAGTGGTAAAATAGACAACCAGTATCAGCAGGAATAGTACATATGCTGCTAAACCACAATCCATTGTTAACATAATATAACCACTGCTTGCCATAACTGTTGAATTGACAAGATAAATCCACAGTCACATAAGAGACTTTATTTCTCTTAAAAGGAACATGTAGAATTAAGTGAATCTTCAATGGCTGAAAAAGAATATGGAGAAAAATAAAAACTATTTAAAATCATATATTTCTATAATTTATATATACTAACGAAAAGATAATTATACAACATACCATCTGACTGTATAGTTAGTGAAATCAATTTTTCTATATCAATATGCAATCCCTTATTTCTTTCTGCCAGTAATTTTGGGCAAGTTTTTTTTTTTATATGGTTTACCAAAATGTACACTTAAAAAAAATATTTCATGCATTTAAAATCTGACACCAGACAACAAAACTGATAATCAAAGTCTTAGGTAGACTAATTTTCCTTATGGAGACCGCACAAATGATAATATACTAGTATTGAGATGATGACTCAGAAATTAATAATTCTATTTTGAAGATCGTTTCATTATCACATTATTCAATTGTGTATCAGTGGATGTAGACTTGTTAAAATTCATTGGTAGATTACTGGTTAGTCAATAGGCCTACATTACATAGGATTGAGATGGATCTCATAAAATAAACACTTGCAAAAACACATAACATATTTTAGTGACTACATGTATATTAGTTTTTAAATAATTCTTCTTTATGTCACAAGGTTTTGGATGAGTGGCTGTCTCTCACTCAAAGAGTTTGACAATGGATTTCTCAAGGTATAAACTGAATGTTTTAAGTTTATTTATACTATGTACATTTATATAAATACAAAAATAAAGATATTTTCATAATTTTCAGGTAAAATTCCTTTCAACCGCCACTGAAGTGCCATCATATAACAAATATACATTGACCCAAATATGATATATGATTCTCTCTTACTATTCAAAGGACAATTATCAAACTAATGTTTTTTTTATATGCACATAAGGTCATTGTTGTGAGATATAATATGCTAGGAATTAATGAATGAATGAATGTTCGTTTTTAATTATCCTTTTATTTCATTTTTTACCCTTTTTTTTTAACTAAAACTAAAAATTATAGAATGAATTTTAGATGATTGTGTCTTCAGGTTATCAGTTAAGATACTTTTCTTAACAATAAAACTTGACAGAATGCACAAGAATGAGACATTCACAAAAACAACATATACGAGGCTAAGTGGCTGTGTGGGATGCCCTTTAAACAAGTTATTGTGCACACGTGAGATAGAAATTTCTTTCATAGCTTTCTTTCATGGGATAACCCTATCTTACATACGTAAGAATGAGAGAACAACAATTTCACCACGCCCTCATTACCAAAAACATTTGTCCTAACCTGAGCAATAGGAAGGATGGGTGGCATGTGATTAATTAATTCCAAATCGCCCATGGTGATTCTGGTGCAGTTACCTAACTCAAATGTTTTTGGTTGAGTTGCAATTAGTGACGTTATTTCAGCTACAAGTACAGGTATTCTTCACACAAATCCTATTGATATTTCACCACATAATGTTAAATAGCACTGAGGAAATCAATTCCTGTGATCTGGCATGCCATTATGATATTTTTAAGATGGAAGAAAGAATGTTCTCTTTAAGAATGTGAGTTATTTGTCATGATTACAAATTATGTTACCACATTTTAGGGTCATTGTTTTGAATGAACTTCAAATCTGATTTAAATCTGATATAAATGTACTATTTTACCTAATCACTCCTCCAACAAAAAGCATTACAAACTGTTACCAAATTTTAATTAATCATTTAATTGTGAAATCATAATTACTACTCCTAATTATAAACACTGATCAAGTATATAAGAAGAAACTTAGATAATTTTAATTGGACAATTGTTGATTTATATAATGAAAATAGAAATTGATATGCATCTTGAATTATAGATCAATACAAACTAGACAGGCAATTTATTATGATATACACATTTAAAACTTTAATTTGTTTTACTTCTACTCTGTTAAGTCATGACAGCTGTTTTTGTTATGGAATGATGCCCAATGTAACAGCCTCATCTATTTTTGATAGGGTCAACACGAATGAAGTCACCCATTTGTTTATTTCTTTACTGATATATTGGTAGATATACTGACAGTTTTTATAATAGTTAAATAATTCTAAGGTATGAAGATGTCAACAATGCAGTAAAAAGTTTGTTTTATTTAACAATACCTCTAGAGCACATTGATTTTTTATCTTATCAGCGGCTATTGGACGTCAAACATATGATTTAGAGGAAACCTGCTGCCGCCACATTGGCTACTCTTTCCGATAAGCAGCAAGGGGTCTTTTAAATGCACCGTCCCATAGACAGGACTGTACATACCACGGCCTTTGATAAACCAGTTGTGGACCACTGGTTGGAACGGACTCTATTACCTAGCCAATTTTAATTCCATGTTTAAACTCTGAACCTTTAACTGTGTATTGATATTTTGAGAACACAGCTGTTTTTGTTATTCCTTTCTATGTGAAAAAGTAAAGTGAAGTTTTTTATTTATTTAACGACGCCTCTAGTGCACACTGATTTTTATTTTATCATCGGCTATTGGACGTCAAACGTGATCATTCTAAAATATTTCTTTAGTTGTATTTATTTTCGTGTTTCTATCCAATTGAGGTTCAAGCACGCTGTCCTGGGCACACAACTCAGGTTCCTGTGCTGTCTGTCCAGGACAGAGATTAGTGTTAGTAG
>JAULBS010011516.1:0-11113 GCA_032355785.1 Symmetromphalus regularis | reverse complement strand
CATCAATGTCTCATTCTTTAAAATTATCATAATCTTTATATAACTAGCCATATCTTCTCTCTTTATTTTCAATTGTAAATCATTTAATTTTCTGTCATGTCAACCCCTGCAATTAAGAAAATGTTCACGGCAAAATAAATGCATAAATACCCCCAGTGTATATATACCCCCGTGCATAAATACCATCAGTGCATAAATACCCCCAGTGCATAAATACCCCTAGTGCATATATAACCCCAGTGTATAAATACATCCAGCGTATATATACCCCAGTGTATAAATACACCCAGTGTATATATACCCCAGTGCATAAATACCCTCTGTGTATAAATACCCTCAATGTATAAATACCCCCAGTGTATAAATACCCCCAGTGCATATATACCCCCAGTGCATATATACACCAGTGTATAAATACACCAAGTGTATAAATACCTCCAGTGTATATATACCCCCAGTGCATAAATACCCCCAGTGTATAAATACCCCCAGTGCATATATACTCCCAGTGTATAAATACCCCCAATGTATATATACCCCCAGTGCATAAATACCCTCAGTGTATAAATACCCCCAGTGCATAAATACCCCCAGTGCATAAATACCCCAGTGCATAAATACACCCAGTGTATAAATACACCCAGTGGGAAACGATGTGCTAACTTTTCGTAAATACCCAGCACGGTCGACGCTATGTCTATATTTAATGAACCCAGGTAATCAGAACTTCATAAAAAAAAAAAATTCCTTGTTGCTTATCTTGTACAAAGATACTGTTTTGATCTTCATATGTGTATCTTGTTAACCATTCCCCACAATGCGCACATTATATTATGTTAATTATAAATATATTTATGTTAATTATAAATATATATGTATGTCTATAAAATGTATATATTTTTTGGGGTAAATAAACACATTTGTTTGTCAAAATTTAATGATATATGTAAAGATTTATTTTCTGATATTTAATTATGGTTCAAGTAAGCTGTGCTGGTGGGTAATTTAAAAACTGGTTTGTCTGTCCCAAACAAAAGAAAATGAGACAAAAATGATATAAATTTATTTAACATTTAGTGAATGTTGGATATATTTTAAAGATTTGTTTAAAATCATCAGTTTATTATTTTCAGTAAAATAAATGACAATTAGAACCGTCTGCACAATTAAATTGTGAGTTAATCATGATGTTAACATTTTATTTGTAAATTATATAAAACCAGAAGTTGTTAATTAATGAGGAATATTTCCACTTTCATTACTTACCGGAGTTCCCACTGTCAAGGGGAGGGGTAGAGCTGCACACAGGATTACAAAAGAAACAAGCGGTGGTCTGATGGTCCAGATTTGACCAAGAACGCTCAGAATAAACATATTTTCTGTTACAACCTCGCTAACGACGTCTCAATTAAAGTTATACTAGATCCAAGCACAACGAGAATATTAGTAAGTCACACCGAAGAGCAATGTAGATGCATATCCATCCAGAAGAGATGTATTGTGTCACGAGAGAAGCAGCGACTTTATAGAGTCTCGTGAGTCAATGTTTGTAAGCTAGTGTTGACTGATCTTACACCTTGCTTCAGGTGTCTCCTACAGTCAAACATACTGTGTGAAGGTCACCAAACGCGCATGTAAATACAGTGTCGCTGCAATACCTTTACAATTCAACAATTAAAAAACACGTCAAACAGGTTGTTGCCATCTACATTAAAATTCATCTTGATCTCTCTATATTTGAATGTTATATAATTTCAAAGCATCAATGCGTCACTTGAGCACCAAACGTTAGAATCATTCAGTATATCCTTCAAAAGATGTTAGGAGGTTATATTGAAGATACAGGTTAATTGTTCCCAAAAAATATTTGAAAGTTGTCTAGGTGTATGTGTGCAACATTTCGTTATCAAAGAAAAAGAGCTCTATTCTTGAAAATAGGTATTTAAAAGTATACTAACAGATGAAGTTTCGCGCATGTAATCCAAACAAAATTACTCTCTTGTTCAAAACTGTATGCGCATTACAGGGTCGTATTGATGAACTGGTTATGACATGCACTTCTGAATCACTATCAAAATAGTGATCATATCATTTGAATGTGAAGGGTGGTCGTATTTTGCCGACTGGTATTACTGGCAATAATGTTTGCCAATAATATATATAAAGCAAATGATATGGATAGATCTAACTATATATTAGACTAATAAATGTACATTACGCATGCTTATGTGTATTTTGAATATTTGAATATGGAAAATTAATGTATACATTGGATATGATTGAAGTAAGTTCATCAAAATATATTTGCGTGTAAAAATGTTCAAATAGTGTTATGTCAACAATTCTACGGCAGCTGCTCGCTGTTTTGCATGAAAATATTTGTATTCACAGCCTTCATTTAAACATTCTAGACGAAGCACGTTTATGCAAGATGTTCTCTTTACACTGATAGATAAATCACAATAATGTATCTAAAAGGTTTACTGAAGAAGTTTCCGTGTCATGAAAATCTAGGTTGTGTTTATTGAGCCAGCAGATGCCGGTTTACGTTGACAGAAGCTATTGAGGAACACGACCTCGCCTGGCTAGAATAAGTAATAGGGTGATATTCAAAAACCTTTACTATAAAGTGGATTGAGCATTTTATAAAATCTCTCTCATATAATAAGCATACAGGTGACCTGTTCTTTTAAAACTTAAAGTTAGGTAGTTATGTGCACTTAAATGCACTCGAGATTCAATGTTTTCAAACTTTGAGGTGCAGGTGTGCGGAACGTCTAGCTTTTCATTTCCTGTTTTTTCTTCATTGAAAATGATCCTGTTTAAAACATTTTATATTGTAAAGTACAGTTTGTTTTATTTAACGACACCTCTAGAGCACATTGATTTTTATCTTATCATCGGCTATTGAGCGTGATACATATAGTCATTTTGACATGTATGTTTTTAGAGGAAATCGATAAGCAGCAAGGGATCTTTTATATGCACTGTTCCACAGACAGGACATCATATACCACGGCTTTTGATGAACCAGTTGTGAACCACTGGTTGGAACGGAAAATAACTCAAACTGCAAATGAGTCCACTGAGAAGGATCGATCCGACGACCGACAGCTTCACAGGCAGACCCTGTTATTAATAGAACGGTTCTTTAAGGGCCGCCGGAACGCTTGTGATATTGGCGCGGCGGGCTACGGATGTTAAGGGTCACGGATTTGTTTGGGGTGTCCGGCGGCATGCTCCCTCGGGACAATTTTGAAATCCAGATACCTGAAAAACAATTTTAATGGCTTCTGGACAAATTATGTCCTGCCACGCCAGTTCCGGCGGCCGTGTCTTTTAATATCAGTTGTTCTCCCATCACTTGTTAGCTCTAGCACTTGTCATTTGCCAGTAAAATATATAATGCTTATTTATTTTCGGTTAAAATTCTTATTGGATTTATGTGTATATTCTCATTTCCTCCGTTCATATTGTAATTATAAGGAAGTATTATAGAAAAAATGTTGTGCTAAAACATCGTGGTCTTCCTTTTATGCTTGTGTAAAATTTAAAAATATAATAATAATTTATAAAATAAAACTTAGTAAATTAAAAAAATTGTCGATATGACCCCATTAGGTTATTTTGTCAAAGCGTGTCACACATTTGTCAGAAGGGTCATCAACGTATGTAGGCCTAAGATAATGAAAAGAAAGCAACGCTCTGCTGCTTTCAACATCAAACTATCAAAGTTCACCATGATGTAACATTCATAAATTTACATGACATGACTTCATCTTACAAACATTACATTGTGATCACAAGTCACTGAGTACAGGTGGTTATAATGTGCATGTTATCGTTTATGCATTTAAACCGTGTATGACATTCCGGTAGTCAACATACACTAATGTCATGTATGATCCGTAACATCAGTTTTGGTGGTCTTTCATAAGTATATATTATTGTAATAAAATATATATGGGTAAGAGGAGGACAAGCTAGGCATATTGAAAAACAACTATTAAAACTTTGTTCTCAAGCTTTGAAATCATATTAGTAGTAAAATAAAATAGACAATTCGTTTGAGGATATGTATCCAATTTTTTAAAATGAAAATCATGTTAACTGGCGATTTGTCTAAATGCTGGAATTGTTACGATTTGAGTGAGGTTTTGTCATGTTATTTCTATGCTGATTTAAAATAATAATAATAATAAATAAATAAATAATACAAAAGTAATTTTATTCAGGTAGGGAAGTGTGGTGTAACGCTACAGTTGTCTCATTTCAGTATAGTTATCTTACAAATTGTTTAAAAGTTTGATTGATCGAAACATATTTTATTTGTTTTAAAAAAACAAATTATCATTAGGCACATATTTTCCAACTTACTGGTCCTTCTCCAGTTAAGTTTGATATAATCCTGTATTTTTAATCCCTTGGCAAATGTGTTACCGGACACCTTTCTACAAGATTTTCACGCTAGCATCGTACTCTCTATATTCGTGGTACGTAACGAAATATGGATCCTGAATAAACATTGTTCTCTAACCAAGTTGTTTCGTTATTTATTGTCTGTTGTATAAAGTAATACCACAAAAGACCCCAAAATGTATTGTTTTCAACCAGAAATAAATGTCTACGAACAAGAATTTTCCATATTATGGCTTCACTTTACTTTTTAGTTAAACGATTTTCATTGATCAACTGAGAAGACCAACAACCAATAGGAATTTGCATTTGTTAAAGGCGCATAACCTATTATAGAAAATACACTGTTCTTGGAAAAATTAGATAGCTTATTTCATTTCGGTAATTTAATTGAAAATGGTCGGTTAGAGATTTTTGAGGTATGGAATTTGAAAAATATTCTGGATATTTGGTAACAATTCCAAAATTCCGGGTATTGGTTAAATATTCCGGAGTTTTCTGAAAATTCTGGAAAGTTGGTCGCCCTGCATTATGGACTTGCTATGATTCCCTAGGGTTGTCCAAGATAGTTTTCAGGACCAGGGTAAACCAGGCCTACAAACCTGCACAGTGTGAACTACCCTTTACAATTAAATGACTGATGTCTTGTACAAGATAATCCTCAATGGGTTTTTTCACATGCTCCATTCAACTTTCAGTGGAAGCTGTGTCACTATGGTGACCTCTTGGCTGAAGGTCTAATTACATTATCTATTGCAGACTTCTGTAATTGCTATACAGAGCATGCAGCAGAATTTGTTATCTTTCTATCACAATTTGGCTCATTCTTTATAACATCCGGAAATTTACTTAAAGTCTGTGATTTGAAGTCATTACATTAACTTAATTTTGGAATAAGCAAGTAGGTGGGATGATCTCACCATTTCGAAAATTTATTTTAATGGGATTAAAAGTTATTTTAAACAAAAATTATTTAGTTTTCAATACATATCCAATATTACAAATGGTCCTCTGCAGTTCTAAATTTACTGCTATTAAATTAACGCTCTTATGAACTAAAAAAACGGACTTCACAAAAAAATAAAAAATCTCACCCAGAAATAAAGCAAAAATATATAAATATATATATATTTTTTAAATACTACAGTAATCTCTGAATTTCAATGTCTGACCTTATATGAATTGGAGTGGGATGTAGCTCAAATGATAGAATGTCCACCTGTGAAGCTGTTGGTCGTCAGATCGATCCTTCTCAATTTGCATTGGGCTATTTTCCGTTCCAACCAGTGGTCCATCAAAGGCTGTGGTTTGTGTTGTTCTGTCTATGGAACGGTGCATATAAAATACCTCTGGCTGCTTATCACAAAGAGTAGCCTATGTGGCAGCAGCGGGTTTCCTCTAAACATATGTCAGAATGACCATATGATTGACGTCCAATAGCTGATGATGAGATAAAAATCAATGTGCTCTAAAGGCCTCTTTAAATACAACAAACTTTACTTTATATGTTTTGTTATATTGTGACTGATTTGAAGCAAAAGCAAAATATCCTTATTTTTAATAACAACAGTATTAGACTGAAATTTCTCATGTAAACTGTGATGCAGTTACTATGTGTGTGACTACGTAATGTTGTAAATAATGGGCTGGAATGTCCCATCTTCCTCTAAAGTGACTTGAGGTGTTTTCTTGCCTCAACATGTGTTCAACCAGCTTTTTAAAAGCTGTCACACATTTTTGCAAGATCACACATTTTTTATTTATTAGATATCCCCAACACTTTGACAGAGATCTATTTTGTTTCATAACACATTAACACCTATAAGAATTGATTTCAAATGACATATAGATGAATTAAGTCAAAACAAATGTGCACAGAATTATTTGCAGATTTATTTCCCATTTCTACAGATGACTGAAAAAGGATCAGCTTTTCATGAAGTTTTGTTTATACCATAATAATTTGAGAAGTGCTTTTTATCATAAACACATTCTTTTATTTTTCTTTTGAATTGTTTGTACCTCCACAGCAGGCAATGAAATGTGTTCAGTGTATACCAGTTATTTTTATCCATGACAATCCTAATTTCAGACAGAAATTTTCATGCTAAGTTTACTTTAATATAGAAAGGTATATGGCACAGTGGAACAACATGAAATAAAATTTCATCTATTTACTGTCGAAGATGAAATAATATTTTATGGAAATAACATGACCACCATGCAGCACATCATCCTTATAAATGCTAATTACTAATTGTACTCTTCTCAGGAAGAGTTTTAGTTATTGTAAAAATCAAACAATGTAATACAATTAAATAAAATATGTTGTTTTTTAAATAGGATTTGAAAATCCATAAGAGAATAATCACCCCTGGATGAGAATTCTGTATAAATGTTCACATGGGTGTGAATATACTGTGGTGTGAATATACTGTGGTGTGAATATTTCATAGCACACCAACACAATCCCAGAGTGAGTGCTTTGCAAGGCTTAATGGATAGGTGTAAGCCACTTGCACCAACCAGTAGTCCATAGTTGGTTAATCAAAGGTCATGGTATGTGCTATCCTGTCTGTGGGAAGGTGAATATAAAAGATGCCTTACTGATAATTAGAAAAAGTACCCATATGGCAGTAGCCGGTCACCATATATCAGACACCTAATAGCCACCAGATAAACAAGAGGAAGTGTGAATTCACCCTTTCTAGTTTCTATACTTGCCTTGTTTGATTGTTATTTAAGAAAATTTGTCATTTAAGTTTTTTTTTAAATGTATCAGTAATGAAAAACATGTATTTACATGTATTGTGACTTTTTAGAAATAGAATGATATAAGATATACTATTGCAATTAGTATTCATCATGGTCATACATGAACTGTACCTTTTTTTTAATAAATGGTACTAAACATAGCAAAACTGTAACTTTTAAATGCTAAAACATTGTCAACAATAGATATTATTTCTAGACTGTATGTGTTGTATGATATCATGTCATATTATACAACACATACAATCTAAAGTCGGGAGTAGTTTATCAGGATATAAAAGTGTGTAATATATACATATATTTTTTTCAGGAACTGTGGATCTGTTACAAGCAGTACAAATAATTGACCACACACTGTCAGCAGAATATGATGAAGTTGGGGTGTATAACGTCACAGGAATTTGTGATATGAGACCAATTAGTACAGGAAATAAAACTAAATTCATTGATGATTTGGCTTGGCAAATCACAGCTGATGCTGATTTAAATACAAGACTAGAAGATATATTTCCACGTAAGTACTATGTTGTATTATACACTTCACCGTAGATGCCAGATTAAGAAGCACAAAATCATATTATTGTTGTTAGGATGGTAATTTAGGAGAATACATGTATTCATTTTTATTTAAAAAAAAAAATAATTGTTGAACAGGACTGTTTTTTAAATTTTTAATTAAAAAAAACTAAAATTCCTATAGGAGGACAACAAACTATCAAACAGACGACCATGGTTCCAAACCCGTAGGAGCCTGGCTCACATTTGACAACATGTCAAAATTTTCATATGTTTGACATCCAATAGCAAATGATTAATAAATCCATGTACTGTAGTTGTTAAAACAAATCAAAACTTGTGTATAAGGAACAAAATGATAAACCATTTGTCTGTAAAGGAACATTTCAAGAAAAGTCACCTGTTTTCTGTTTTTGTTATTATTTTTGTTGTTATTATTATTATAATTATCCTATATTCCTTTTATCATTTCAGGTGGATTTCCAGATGATTTTTCAATAATAATAACATTTCGCCCAGATGAGGGCACTCAGGGTAATGTTTTTACAATCATCAAGGAGTCTACAGGAACAGAGCTTATGTCTCTGAAGATTGGTGAAAAGACAGTGTTTTTATACAATGATTTAAATAACAAACCAGGACCGAAGAAATCTCCTGAGTTAGACATTCAGCTTAATGATGGATTGTGAGTAAATACAGTTCAAATTTATCTCAGGAGTGGATCTAGGGGAAACAAGGGGCAGGATCATAACAAGTGAGGAGGCAAGATGTGCAGAATGCCCCCACACTCACTTATTTGCCAAACAATTTTTCTTTGTTACATTTTAACACTTGAATAATGATTTTTAGCCTGACCGAGCCCCCCAGAAATATCTTAGGGCTTATTGCACCCCTCACAAGGACAATAAGTTGACTGATGGGGCACATACCCACTCACCCTAGATACACCATTAGAAAAGATGTTGGATCCTCTCTTGCTTCAGATTCTTTTGTAGTTACACTTATTCTGTTGAAATTAGAAATTCCCCATGTGTTGCCAATAAAACTTAACTTGTGATAGCATATTTACCAATATACGCTGACAAAGAGAAAAATAAGTAGTGTTATACTCTGCATATAGCATCAGATATCATTTTATGTTGATACTATCCCTTGGAGCACAATGAAGCTAGTTTTGGTTATTTTAAATAACAACGCAATTCAGTATTTGCAGTAAAAGTAATTTTTATTAAATGAAGTATAATAAAATTGTACATGTAATTACATAAACAACATCCAATATAACATGTATCAATTAATACTAACCAAAAAAACCTGCCACAAAAGTAATAAACAAAAAAGTGGTGTACTGAATATTAAAAAACATGCCACTAGCCCATATCAGGTGAGTGAAGGGGTGGATGGCGGGACGACAGAAAGTGCTTATATAAATTACCTTTTTCTATACAATGCCAAATAATGTTCTGATTGGTTAATAAATTATTTTACTTGGACGAGTTTGATTGTGTACTGCTGGAGTAACTTTAGTAATCGGTGAAAGAATTTTGTATAATCTATAAAAGAAGAATGCTAATTGGACAGTTCAACATAAATTATTTTATCTGCAATAAATCTTATTTTTGTCAGTAATGCATATCATGAAACTTATAGCTTTGAACAAAGGTCAGTTTTCATTTGAATCTCCATGTACAGATCAACGTTATGTAGCATGTTATATTTTTAGTAATTTTGTTTCTATTCCATCCATGCATTTACATATAGCTTCAAGCATCTATTCATCTATCTAGACAGAATGAGGTGCAATATCTCATGATTTGTCCTTTACAATATGGAACTATGTTTACGATTATTTGATAAATGTTTGATTTCCTATAATTTATATTCTTAAGTTAAATTTACTGTTGAATGCAGTGAATTATAATTTAGATTTTTTTTTGTCGCTGTCAATATGAAATTTCCAGTATTGGTTACAATACCTGAAAACTTTCCCAATTTCGAGCTTTTATTAATTTAGATTTTTCCAATTTATTTAAAAAGCTATACATATTTTTATATCTAAATTAATTCCTAATTTTGTTAACTCGAGCATTAAAAAATTATTTTTCAGTTGGCATCGTGTAGCTATTAGTGTGAAGGGTAACTCTCTGACATTGATAAATGAGTGTAGACAAGAGGGAACATACACACTGAAAAGATCCATACCACCAAGATTTAGCAACAATGGCATGATATTCCTTGGACATCAACCATTTGATGAATCATATTTCACTGTAAGTCTCTAACAACATTAGACTATTCGCAATTGAAGTTCAGAAACACATAAAATCAATTTTTACCAATTAGAGTAAATAGCAAAAGAAATATTATTTTACATGAAGCAGAATTAAAGAGTGAAGATTGGTATATACTTTCTTTTGTTGTTTGGTGCAGTAGGAGAAAACTATAAAACTATAATGAAAGATATTTTTCGGTAGTTTTAGTGCACATTGGAATTGAAAGTTAGATGGAGAGGTGTAAAATGCATTATATATACATTTAAACGGTACTGTAAAGTGTGCACAAGCTGTAGCAGTATATCATGTGCAGTTTTCTTTCACATTTTCAGTAATATTGATCTGTTTACAAAACTTAGTTGGCTATGAAAATCAAGTTTCATAAAAGAAATTATGTGATTAAAAAAAATGTGTATAACTTTAAGCATGGATAGGTAAATGAGTCCTGGTTTTAAAATAACAAATATCAAGTTGACCAAATACATTATTATGTTATTTTAATAAAGAAATTGTACACTGTGAGAAAATGTTTAGTTGTCTGGACTAGAAATATCCTACAGTGATTGAAAAATAGTAATAATAAATTAGTATCTTTAGCATTTTGTTAGAATAACATCTTAAATTTTGTATGTTTTGAAAAGTTTTAAAATAAAAAACACGTTGTCCATATATGATAATTTACTGTTGGCATAAAGATTACTTTGTAAATATTTTTTATACTTTGTATTGATGAACTTTATCATTTCCAGGGTGACCTTCAAGATTTCTTAATAATTCCCAACCCAGAGGCAGCTTATGAACACTGTGAATATTACAGTCCACCATGCAGTGAACCATTTATTGGTGGAGATTGGTATGGACGTATCAAGAAGAAAACAAAATCTGGAAAGAAATCAAGTTCAAGTTCCTCATCCTCATCTTCCTCATCCTCATCCTCATCATCTCTTTATCCAGACAGTGTAAGTTCAGTGATGTCTTTAACAACAACTCATAATCACATTACAAGAGGCTATTATTTTGAATCGGCTACAAAGCATTCAATAGTAAATCAACTTGTAACTCATCCTCATCATCTCTTTATCCAGACAGTGTAAGTTCAGTGATGTCTTTAACAACAACTCATAATCACATTACAA
>JAULBS010011505.1:0-11114 GCA_032355785.1 Symmetromphalus regularis | reverse complement strand
GTATTTTACATGCACTGTTCCGCTGACAGGACAGCACATACCACGGCCTTTGATGAACCAATTGTGGACCACTGGTTGGAATGGAAAATAACCCAACCTGCAAATTGGGTCCATTGAGAAGGACCGATCCGACGACTGACCCCTTCACAGGCAGACACGTGTTTTGGATGTAGACAACCGTTGATATCTTCATTTGTACATCCATGTTTAATCTCAGTCGTTGTATAAAATATATGGTTTCTTGAATAAGTATGTTTAGATAGCTAAAACAGGTGTTATGAGTCACCACTTTTCATCACTTCTCGTGATGTGATAACTAAAAGTACGTGATGCCACTGCGCAATGGCTTTTTTGTAGAAAACAAAATGCAGCACATTTTAAATTTAACACTAAAATATAAGATTAATTGGGCTAGAAAATTTTCTGGTACTTGTCCTTTTGTAGATTATTATTATTATTATTATTATTATTTATTACAGGGCCCGCATGCATTTGAAAGTGGGGGTGGGGCACTGAAAAGTAGGTGACCGAAGTCTGTAGAGTTCCTGCAGGTATTCCCTCATACTCTCCGGATTTCGGCCATTTTATTTTGTCTCCAAGCCTGAAAATAATTTTAATTAGTCAAAAAAATGTGTTTGTTATTTTTTTTTTATTAGTTGTCCCCACCCCCCACCCCCACCCCCAAAAAAGTAATAGTATTTTCCTACATTCGTCTGAAGAAAATAAATGCCTGGAACTCGCTAAAACACGCATCAAAGGATGGATTTCAAGACTAGTGTCATGAAAACCAGTTACAAAAGGACTCATACCAGAAACCTTTATTATCAGTGTTATCCAATTCACCGATAGAGAAAGAGAAGTTAAGCGGAATTACCTTTGACCTTTGCGAAGATATTTGTCTTGAGGATATTCCGTTACGCTCGTATGACACCGTTTACCGTTGTTTCGTGGACCTGTCTCAGGAGTCTATTGTTTCGTAGGATAATCGTAAACTTTCTTTGGTTGCACACATCATCACAAAGCGGAATAAATGGCGTCCAAGTGAAGGTATCGATGACAACTTCATATTTTGATACTCGTTGAACATGAGATGATAATGACTGGGTATGTGGAAATAGTAACAATTACTACGTTCCTCTCTACAGGAATTTTATGATGTCGTGTTCTCGGGTGTATTGGAATGATCCGTAAACTTAATGTCATTCGTTTGAACGGCTTCTTTTCTTAAGGACGGTATTTTTGAAGTAAACAACTATTAGGAATCTGATTATTTAACGCAAAAATGAAAATAATACGTTGTATTCCTTAATTTATCATCTTGTATTGACAGGATGGCTTTTGTTCAGAGGCTTCTACTCGGCCGAGTGAGTGTGTGACTTACTAGATGGGTAATTGGTTGATTGTTTGGTGGACGCCTGGTTGATTTGCTAGGTTGTTGCGTTGATGGTTAGATACCAGTGGCTTTCTTCATTGTTTCCTGGATGTATGGACGGAGGGACGTACAGATGGACTGAGGTATGGACGGATAGATGGATGAATGGATAGACGGACGGGTGCATGGACGGAGGGATTCATGGATGCCAATTTTAACTGTATTTTATTAAATACATTTGTTTAATCATGTTTGACAGTTACACCTAATAACATATCAACAATGTGTTGGGGTTTCGTTAAATAAACATTATTTTCCTTTCATTATTATTATAACGACATAAAATAATGTAATAACGAAATTACATGTATATCTAATATGTTATACCTGAACATAATAAACCACTTTGCAATTCATCAGTATCTGTTTTGTTACCTCCGTAAAATGAATACAACAAACTGACTGTGTAAACTTTAAAGTCATTACATAAAGCGACATAATTTGTTATACTGACAACGTTGAATCACCATGCTAAACGTGACAGTATATAGGCCCTACTTTAACACGTGTAAACTGTAGACGCAGTAAACAACGTAACCAATTTGTTAGGTGTGTTTTTTTACGAAATTGCCATCTGTAGTTTGATCACGAACTTAACGAATGAGCTGACATTATAATAGCACACTGGGTGATTTATAACGTACGTGAGATGGTATGGAATATCCTATTTTATTGTGAAAAACAGAAACAGATATACTGAAATGATGGTAAAATGTCGTATCAAATTTTGATATGAAGTGAACCTGTACGTTTAATTGCATTTAATCTTCTTTAATGTTGCTATTGCGTGTTTCGGATTTCGTAACGGTTGGCCTATGTCAAAAGAACGCCATGGTTTTGTGACCGTATTTGCGACCACCTGCTTTCGTTGTTGGATCTTCAATAGCATTCCTTTACTGGTGGTGGTGGGTCTGCATATTGCAGGTTTTTATATATACTAAACCAAAAAAGAAAGTATGCATTTTGAAATATTTTTGTTTCATTTGGTGGTTACAGTAATGGTCCATTGGCAGTAAACGCGAGCGCAACTTGTGAAATTGCTGCACACAAACCTCCTCCTAAATGGCGTTGTTATCTAATTTCAAAATTTCTGCCATTAATGTCGTCTGGTTTATGAAATAAATGACTTTGTTTTTTGGTTGAGTATACTTTAGAGAATGTTTACTGTACCCATGGTTTCTTTCTGGCTAACACGTTTCATCAGGGTCATAACATTTAAAGATTATTAGAGCTTTCAAAAGTTCGGGTTTTTTTTGGTGTGTTCTTTTTGCATATTCACAATATGATGCATCATTATCTAAAATGATGGCTGATGTAAATCCTTATTTAGAGCTTTAATTATGTGTACTGTTTCAACCATTTTGATAACATAATGGACTTAGAAAATAACACTTATGGCTGATGCTTTCAGTGGGGTAGGGTACGTTTTTATCTTACGGGAACTCTTGATATCATCAATGATTTAAAAATGGTTCATGTGTGCAGAATATCTTGGATTTTAGATTAAAAACCTGAACTTCAATTAATTGGGTTAAATGTTCTGCTTTAGATTTTAAAGTTTAAATCACTATTACGTGTATTACATGTGAGTAGGCCCCGGTGGCGCAGTGGTTTAGATAAATGACCCGCGGGTGGTAGGTAATGGGATCAAATCTATATCGAGGCATGTGATTTTTAATCTCGATACCGGCTCCAATACAGAATGAGTGTTCCGCAAGGTTCATTGAGAAGATGTACGCCATTTACACCAACCAATGGAAGAGTAGCCCATATGGCGATAGCGGGTTTCCTCTAAAGACCATGATTAGCAAAACACCATGTTCGATACCTAAAAGCCGCCCAATTAAACGATGTTCTGGGGTGTTATTAAACAACAAATCCGTTCTTTTAGATGCAAGTGGATACATCTATTCTATCTATAGGCATATTTTTGCATTACGTCATCCCAGCCTCTACCCTATTTGACAAACACTATGTATCCCTTTTAAAGTACTTGGCCAACATGCTGGATAACGTTTAGAAACTGTTATATAAATATAATTCATTTCTCATATCTCTTTTTAAGTTGGATCGATCCTTCTCAGTGGACCGATTTGCAATTTGGGCTATTTTTTTGCGTTTCAACCTGTGGTCCACAAATGGTTCATCAAAGGCCGTGGTATATGCTGTCCTGTCCGTGGGAAAGTGCATATAAAAGATCCCTTGCTGCTTATGAAAGAGTAGCCTATGTGGTTTCATCTAATGACATATGTCAGAATGACTATACGATTGACGTCCAATAGCCGATGATAAGATACAAATCAGTGTACTCTAGAGGCGTCGTTAAATAAAACAAATTTTACTCTTTTTAAGGTGAGCCTAGGTGGTGCAGTGATAGAACGTCGGACTCTCAAGCTGACTCACACTTGACTACATGTCAAAAGTATCAATCATTTGACATCCAGTAGCCAATGATAAATAGAGCAATGTGCTTTAGTGGTGTCATTAAACAAAAAAAACAAAAAAAAAAACCTCTTTTCAAAGTTCTCTATCCGTCCATTATTTTATGTTTAATTTTAACAAAACAAAGTAATTAAAATTCTAGTCGTATCTCTTATAAATCAAAACGACATGTCTCATAAGCATAGCAGTATTTGTATCTTTACGCAAGTTCAACGAATTCTTTTATTTCTTTACGGTAGTTTCGAAGTGACGTATTTGTGAAAATAGTATACCTTCCTATTGTATTATAGTATTAGCATCAAGTAATCTTGACTTAATTGATTACTTTTCTTCGATACCTGATACACTGTTCAGAACAAGCTCTATTATTACAACATAATTCTACAGGAATATTTTTTTCACTAGTTTCTCGAATTTACGTCAGTTTTTTACGACTCCCAACACGTATTGTTTCTGACTTGGCAACATGATCTATTCTATTCTCTAAATGCTAGAAATGTCTTTCTATATTTCGGTTTGGGTTGCACATGACAGAAAACAAAACCCATTGTAATTCAGTTTAGTAAAAAAATTTTTAAAAAAAAAGATTAATAAAAAACATAATAAAAAAAAAAAACACCACACCACACCTTGTGGATGGAAAACTTAAAGAATTATTGTCTGACAAGATAAAAGGCATCATCATTTATAATTAAAACAAAACAAAATCACTATATTGAATAGTTATAGAATGAAAAAACGTCAAAAGAGAAAGAAAAATGTATATAAACATATAATTTAAGAAATAAAATATTGCGCCGTGCCTGTTAAAAAAATGTTGTTGCGCACCCAAAGGTTTGCGCATCTATCTTGTCTGAACTATTTCTTTTCCATAGTCTAAAGTAGTATTAGTATTCATATAAAGGCTATCGGAATTTAATTTTTGTTTATTTTTCAATTTATTTTACCTGTGGAAGAGGGTGTGAATTTCGCTGTGGTAGAGAAAGAAACTGTTTTCTTTAGAAGAATGATGTATGTAGTCAGATTTAACAAAAAAACAGAGTAAGACACTTTCCATTTTATTTTGTTGTGGTCTAGCGATAGTCGCAAAGAAAAAATGTAATGTATGTGCTATATATGTATCGTCCTTATATAAAAGTGTACAAATTTAGTTATTTAGAAGTTGCAAGGATAAAATAAATTTTAATGTTAATAGTTTTAAATATACTGGGCATTTCATATCAGTTATTAAATTTTGTTATATCATTTTTTTAGAAGGTTAGTTGGGGTTTTGTTTTTTTGGGGGAGATTGTGTTTGTTCTTTTTGTTTTGTTTTTATTTAGGTTTTTTTAAGAAGACCTGGAACTCTGTTTAATGTCTTCAATAAACGTTAGTACGCTTTTGTTTTAAAGACTGATATACTACGATGGAATGAACACAATGCGTAACTGTGTGATCGACTATGTGGACTATAATGTACACGTTAAGAAAAATCGTATTTCTTTACAATACTAATACTACGCAAATTTAAATCAACTGAGGGCCAGTAATAAACTGTTTACATCAACTAACATGTTATAAAGCCACTCATAACTAAAGTTGATTCATATACTATACGTCCCATTTTAAATGTATAAAATGGTGCACACCTTATAAAATTTTCAACCGAAAATAATTCTTTAAACATGTTTTTGTCTTCAAAAATTATTTGTGGAAAATAAACTGTAAAAAATACACAAAAAAGCAACCAACAATTGTCCTCTGTTCATTTGCTTTTAATATACACTGTAAAAATTACATATTACAAAATCGAGAGAGTCCTCTTATCTTTTCACCCAAATATGTACATACATAATTATGAACTAATATGTCAATATACAATATACACATCAATATTTACAAAACAAAATTATTAGCAGTTAGCTTCATAATAAAATAAATGTACATAGAATGTCATGCATAAAAGTTTTGAAACATGAAAAACTATATAACGGAAGAGGAAAGGAAAATTTCCTGTCAAATTTAATCAAAATATCTTATATTAATTTATATCATGTTTGTGAAAAGAATCAAACCTAAATTTGGAGTCAAGCAGTAAACAGTGTAGAACTTTCTACAAATATCTCCATGTGGTATATGTTCAACAAAATGTCTTGTTCCTAGACACCTCATCTTCTTAATATCAAACTCTGGGGATCTGTTAGGACTTCTGGATGATGATAAACTTCACAGTCACATATTGATCTGGTCACATAAAAATAAAATATAAACAGCCTTTTTTTTCTTCTTTTTTTGTGCTAAAGCAGTAAGGGCGTCGTTAAAAAAAATCATACAAATTCTGAATTGGTCATTTACCACATTGTAAAAAGAAACCTGTCTTTGAAAAAAAAACAGATTCTCATGGATTTCTGTGATAAAAATCTGCAAGACACTGAATGAATTTTGGTAGAATTTGATGAAAAATGAGGCCTTCTGTAGCTTGGACCAGTTGCAGTAATGTATGATTTGCATTTAAAATCTTGACGTTTGACAAAATACTCTCTCTGAACTCTCAGACAAATTATGGTAATTATTATTATTGGTAGAAATTATGATTAACTGTAACACTATAGGCCCGTAACCAGTATGTTTAGCAGGGAGGATTGAAATTTCATGTAGACGGAACTCATCAATAAAAAGGTGAAACAAAATAATATATATATTTCATTATAGTGGAACTTTCAATCATGCAGGGAGGATCGTCTGATTCCCTCTAAAATAGAGGTCAAGCCACTGCTAGAACATTAAATTTTAACAATATCATTACACTTTCTTCTCACAAACTAACACTTTGAACAAAAACAAGTGATTTCTATTCCATCTAGATGTGTGTATCTTAATCCAAATATTCAAAGTCACAATCTGTATCAACACTATGATTTTAAAACTGGACATAACATAACATATACCCTAACAACACATGTATCCATGTGATAAAATAATCAGTTCAACAATTTAACATCTTTAACTTATTAAAAATAACAAAAAAGCACAGACAAACAAAATAAATTGATGTTTCCGCAAACAACCATTCAACAAATCATTTTTTTTCTTTAAAATTTAGTAGAAATAAACATTTATTCAGAAAATATGAGCTTTTATAAAGGACAAGAATTTGTATAGATCATAAAATGATTTACTCTAATGTTTGTACAATCGCATACATTGACAGGGAACATTTTGTAAAGAATTGTGGCAAATAAAATGAGCAAAACCTTCACAGAGGGCTGGCTACATTTCCACCTGTATTATACGTAAAACATTTCTGACCTGTTTAATTTTATACCTTAAAAGGTGTAGCTGTATTTGATTTGCAAATAACTCTCAATATTATAAGTTTAATGATTCCCTCTCACTTGAACCACGTGCTATTGAATGAACAGTTATTACTTAATCTTTATAAATGAAGATCATGTCTACACTATTTTCTACAAAGTTTTGAGAATCTTAACCTTCATAATGTATATGTATGATTAAATAAATACACTTAGTAACCATTAACTGAGGTAAGGCAGGGACGAAGTCAGAAATTTAAAAATTCTAAGCACACGATGATTTATTATGATAGTACCAGATAAAAAAGCACATATCATAAAATATTTAGTATGGAAAAAAATATGACGTTGAAAGAAATTGTTTGCATGTCTTTACAGTGCAACAGTGAAACAAACCCTTTGTAAAGGAAATATGTTAAACTCTTTTAGTTTCACTGAACTACATAATTATACATATAGCCATGCACATGCTTATATGGTTTATTGATATTTGAATCTGTTACACTTTACAATAATGCTTCCAATAACCGAAATTATCAAAATTGTCACATCTAATAAAGAAAAAGAAATTCTATGATTTTCAGTAAACATGAGAAAATATTAATTACAATTTTTTCGGACCTGAATTATGAATGTTCCGATTGCTGTACACCTATTCTACCACCCACATATTGTTAGAGAAGTTGTGTTTTTAACATTTCACTTACAAACTACATCTCATTATTATAAAAACAAAATACAGTTGAGACAGTAAATATAAATTTTGGTTCTGACGCATTTACATGTAAATAACAAACTGCTCCTACTAAATAGATGATTACATCTAGTATACAATTTTGAGATGGTAAGAGCCATAGGAACTGTTTGTTGTCTCCTTTACAATGTAGACAGCAACACACTAATATAGTAAGACCCACAGCGTGTCACAGAAAAAGACATAAATAAGAGATTGTCAGACATGTATGCTATAAAAGAAGAGAGTGCAATACATAATATTTTATCAAGTACTAGACTCCCAGTCTCATTTGGAAATGATTTTTAATAAGTCATGTTTAATCCTGTTTATCGACCATCTTGTTAACAGAATGCAGGGCTTGCAGAATATGGTAGCCATATATCCATGTCTAGTACCTTTAGCGTCATGCTACCAAATTACAGTGGCAATAATTAGTTTGGCCAGTGAATTCTGAACATCACTCATCTCATGGCTAGTGATTTTTCTTTGTTTAATTCTAGAAATCCTGCAATGTTAATAATAAGACAGAATTCTGTTCAGTATACAACAAAAATGTGTATTTAAAGTCAATCCTATCTCTTTACCAAGAGCCAGAACTTTTCTCTGACTTTCTGCAGGTGCACCGTCTCATTCTGTCAATGTTTGTAAAACTTAAAGTCTGAATTACAATTCAGAATTAGTCTCGACTCAGAATTACATGTCACCTGTGTGACTCTCAAATTTGACAGATAGAGTCCAGACTAAAGGTTTTATACGCTTAGAGCTATTTAAAACAAAATACCATTAAAAATAAATAAACCTTGTTCACATATCGACCTGGGTGTGCACTACATGACTCTGAAGTGGTAGAAATTACACAGTCCTTGGCTGAAGTTCCAGCCGAGTGCCAGAGATAAGATATACACAAGTATTAAGCCTGTCATTGGAAACAATAGCGTTCTTGTGTTCTTCAGAAAGGGAAGGGCTGAAACAGAAGTTTGATAATTTATTAAGTCCAGTACATACAATATAATGTCACAAGTACAACCCTTGCAATTAAGGAAATGTTCATGGCAAAATAAATGCTGTGGAGAAATAGTGTCCACAGCATTTTCAGTACAAGTAAACTTTATTTTTAATAAGAGAAAAATACACATTGAAGAAAACAAAACTGTCTGTTGCAAAGAAAAGTGCTTCAGAGAATGTAAAACTCTGTGGTATGGTAATCTCTACGGCATTGCCAATAGCCATGGCCAATTTCAAGGGTTGCAAGTAAACAGCATAGGTAACAAAATGCATGTTCTTATCTAAATCAGAAAAATGGTAATTAAATTAAAATTACTAAATTTTAAACTTAACTCAATATGTTTGGATTACGTAAAGTTGGATACTTTTCAATATCTTCAAATTAATATCTAAAGTTGTTAAATATGTCCTATTATGTTAAACAGATGTTGGTAAGGCTTCTGAAGTTACACTACTTATAATTAGTCTTAATAACTAATCCTGATACTAACTCTAACCCACTTACTAGGACCACTGAATCTACCATTATTCTATGACCCCCCCACCCCCTATAGCCAATGTTTACTACTTTTGTGCTGGGGGATCATTAAATAAATAAATCTAACGATGATTGTTATTTTATTACACAAATGCATTTTGCTAAAAAGAAGATTTGCCAAGCTGTACACGTTATGCAAATATTTAATTAAAGTATTCAAAAACTCCAGTCCACTATAATTATTCCCTCATTTGTACAGGTTCCATTATATTCTCCTCATATTAAATCTACTCACTGTTCATGGAATAGACTTTGATACAGTGTTTATATTTTAACTAATAAATTGTACATGTAACTGCTTAAGTTACCATATTAAAGAGAAAAATTATAATTAGTGGAGAATCCAGAGAAAATAGTTGTGCATCTGCACTCCAGTTGAAAATTATTTGTAGTTCCTCTAAAAACAATATCTGCAAAATATTACGATGCTTTTTCAAGTTTTGTAAACCAGGAGAAAACCACCACTATTGAACTGTTCTATTTGTGCTCTTTTTCATTTTAACACTGCCATATAAAATACTGATTTATCCCAATAATAATGAAAAGAATTAGTGCTGCTTCAATTTAAAAATTATTTAGAAGGAACTCACCACTATAGCCGAGGAAGGTGATATATATGTAGTATCCTATAGCTATGAGCCACAGTGTATTTCCAAATATCCGAGAGGCAATGTTGTCCAGATTAATAAAATCTGCAAGTAATTAAATAATATCATGTCCATGCAAAACATTGCAGAATGTGTAACGTTTATGGTGACTCAGTCTGTATAATATAATTGATGTGTTAACAAAACGATCATTCTCACAATGGGCGTCTTAGCTTAGAACAGGGGAGATAATAAAATAGATGACACGTCGATCATCAGGGTCCAACAGACATTAGCTATATTTTTCATTGATTTTGTATTCTTTGTTATACCACGATGGACAAAGAGAACGTTTGTGAGGGAAAGACAATGTAACAGTTAAAAGTTGAATTAAGGAAAAGGGGCACGAAAGTCTCAAGAAGAAAACGAGACTTGGTAGAACATTAAAATATTTTATAAAAATGAGAAAAAATGGTTTGATATTCGCCCCAAGTGTGAAGTGTGTATGCGCGTCTCTCTGTCTCTCTCTCTCTCTCTATATATATATATATATATATGTTTAATAAAATACTTTAAATAGGAAGGATTTTCTCTTGGTTGTGTCAATCGATCTAAAGAGGGATTTATATATATATATATATTTATCTATATATATATATATATATATGTGTGGGTGTGTGTGTATATATATATATATATATAAATCCCTCTTTAGATCGAATGACACTACCAAGAGAAAATCCTTTCTATTTAAAGTATTTTATTTTTCCACCAGTGAGATAACATTTTTGTTTATTTGCCAACATTTTATGTTCATTAATATTTTCTAATTATTACAAAGAATTTTTCCTAGGGAAACCGATGTCTGCCTCTGTTATGGCAACAAGGAGCGGGATCTAGCTCAAACGGTAGCATGTCTGCCTGTGAACCGGTCGGTCGTCGGATCGATCCTTCCATGTGGAGCCATATGCAGTTTGGGCTATTTTCCGTTCCAACCAGTGGTTCACAACTGGTTTATCAAAGGCAGTGGTATGTGCTGTCCTGTCTATGGGACGGTGCATATAAAAGACCCCTTGCTGCT
>JAULBS010011496.1:0-11114 GCA_032355785.1 Symmetromphalus regularis | reverse complement strand
ATAAACAGATTATTGGTGTGTGTGTGTGTGTGTGTGTGTGTGTGTGTGTGTGTGTGTGTGTGTGTGTGTATTTAGAGAAATTTCACATTTAATGAAAGTATCATTATATAAGTTCAGTTATTTAACATGGTTTATAATTTACATAATTATATATACTTAGAATACCACCACATTTTTGTTTTACATGTATACATACACACTCACACACACACACAGTCACACACACACACATACACAATTTTCTATTTCGTCAAGTTTATTTTGTGATAATCCTACCGAAACTGGATTTTGTGATATGGTGTATCGAAATCCTGAAAGACATTAGTTACAAACAGTGAAGAACTTCCATGTAAATTTTAAATATCCATATTTATGTCACATTTTGCCCTATGGTTATAATTTATACACTATCAGAAACGTTATTCAATATCCTTTTAAATAAGCCTATAATCTGTTTTTTGTTTTTGTTTTTTTGTTGCTGTTGTTTGTTTGTTGTTTTTATTTCGGGGGTGAGGGGTGGGTTGTGATTGTTTTTTAAACTGACCCCTGTGATTAGTTTTGTAGATGATCAAATAATTCAGGAAGGTTCCAGCTGCATCATAGCTGTTTTGTCTGTCTGTCTGTCTGTCGTCAGACCTTCTATAATTTCATAACTCAGATGTCTGGCGAGACAGTATTTTGCTGTGTATAATGACGCAAACGCGTAATACCTTGTTTGAAATTTTGAATTAACTTATATGAAATAAAGGATGTCGGGATGTTGCGCTTCGTGTAGTCAGGTTATTAATTAAATCTCGCTAGCCAGTCAAACAAGTTCACTTTGATGACAGTCTCTATGGTACACATACTGGGCGTGCTAATGTATCATTTAATTACTGTTCCAACCAGTTCCCCACGTCTGGTATGTCAAAGGTCAGCGTATATACTGTCCTGTTTATGGGAAAGTGCATAACAAAGATTCCTTGCTATTAATAGAAAATGTCTGTTTTGCGATTATAACATTTTTAAACGTTATTATTATTATCTTTATTTATATTTTTAACGATAAAGAATTCGGTATCATATTACTGGGGCCATCCTTAAATTAATTTTCTGGATACGCCACTGATCTCGTTAAACAAACAAATAAACAAAAATATTGCTTCATGTCAAACGAAATGTACCTTCTTAACGGGTATGCATAATTTCATTGTACAGCTGTTTTTCTAAATATTAACTTATGGATATAATATTACATTGTACTAGTGGTTGTACTACCCAGGGAAGTGGCGACGACCATGAGTCTGTTGTAGTAGATGGGTTCATCTATAAACACATAAAATAATTGTGCTTAAGTAAATAACTTATTCTCAAACATACAAATTATTGTGTCAGAATTGTCCGTTACAATGTTATAAATAGTTTCGTAAAAACATCGCGTTTCGTAAAATCTTCACGTTTTATAAAACTTGTTTATGTTGTTGTTTTTATTAAAAATCGTGCATTTTGTCCAATTTTACGAAAGTGGCCGGTCAGTGATTCAAGCGCAGTGGTTTTATGAAATTAGTCAAAAGCCACATTTTTTTATCAAAACAACCCGTTTTATAAAACATGAAGATTTTACGAAATGCGCTGTTTTTACGAAACTAGTTGAAACAACTGTAAAACAAAATGTAAACTTATTTTTGTCGTTCTTTCAGAACCGTCCAAGCGAGCTAGGACTGCCTATACCAGTGCCCAGTTGGTCGAGCTGGAGAAGGAGTTTCACTTCAACAGGTATCTCTGTAGACCTCGCAGGATAGAGATGGCAGCGCTATTGAACTTAACAGAACGACAAATAAAAATCTGGTTTCAAAATCGCCGAATGAAATACAAGAAGGAACAGAGAATCAAAGGCGGAAGCGACAAAAGTGGGTCGAAGTCGGACGGCAGTTATTCCGGAAGTGACACTGAAGGGAATTGTGGGTCGATTGACATGCCCCCTGGTGGTGATAATCATTCTGATGCTGGAGGAATGCAACAGCACATGTCAAACCAATCTCATATTTCTCCACAACAACCGCCCCTCTCCCCACCCTCGTGCGAACAGTCACTTGGCCACGCCCCTCAACAGCATCAGTCTCAAGGTCACGGGGCCATGCAGCTACCCCACCAAGTCAGTCCCGTCCCACAGAGAGACAGCCCCGGCATCCAGGGAAAGACACACCCTTTATCGGCACATCATCAGAACAGCATCCAAGGATTCCAGCAATCGGGACATTTTATGCCAAATAACAATCCGTCTAGAGGGTATGAGGGGGGGAATATGATGATGGGGAATGTTTATCCAGAGTTACCTCCTATGGACGTTCGTCAGTCGCAATGCATGACGGCTCCAATGAACTGCTCAGTATCGTCAATGTATTCTCAAGGTCCGTATGATTATATTCCGAAATTGACACATTTATAGGAAATAGACATTTTTTGCAATCTTCTGGAATGAAATAGGACAATAATGCGGGAATACGTTCAGTAACAAATTTCTCATCCGAGCTAATGGTCCACTCTACGTTACGTTAGTAGTCATATTTCCTGAAACAGTTTTATCTTTACATCCTTACATTAGATATCCTTATATTAGCATCAGTAAATAAACTCTTTAGCACTTGCGAGATAATATATTACTGAACGGTCCGGTCCCATTGTGTACTTTATTTGATGTTTGTTTTAAAATGATGTATGTTAGCCGTTCTAAGTCAAACTGATGTTGTTATAGTTGGGTACAAGACTCTTATGCATGGGAAAATCCAGATTTAACATTTGTTAGAGAATACATGTAGATTCAAAATGGTGTACATTTTCATGTTCATTACAGTTTGAAATTGACACCCTTGATCTCTAGATTTGTCACTGCTTGGTGTTGCTTTTGTAATTGTCTGACCGACTCATGGAACCGTTTTAAGATTTAAAAGAAAACATTTTGTGATTTTATGTGGTCAAAGGTATCGTTCTTAAAACTTATCTTATCGTTACAATTGTTTCAATTTAATACCATGTTTGTTTTCCTTACGAGCGATATATACAACACTTTAATCTTAAGGCATACTCTCACGGAATTTAAGGGGCTTTGTGCTCTAAATATTGATTACGAATGAAACATGCATTTGTGATACTAGATCTCGTTTTCATATCACACAAGACGTTTTAACAATGGTATAGGGAATGCCAGGTCGAGTGGCTCGATTGTTTTCACATTTCAATTTACGGTTCGTTACAGTAATTCAATTATTATTTTTGAAATATTGGTTATGTAAGTTGAATGAAGTATTTCTATGGACAAATCAAATGGCTATATTTAAAATTAATTATTTGTTTGCAAATTGATTACGTCAGGGGTTCGTGAGAGTATGCCTTTAACTTAGCAAACTGTTATAACCAAAAGATAATTCATTATTAGGGCAGGGCAGGGCAAGATTTTGAAACGTGCCCCCTTCCATAAGACAAGGGCACCGGGTCTGGGGAGCTCTTCATTATTACTGTCAGATTGCTTTATAAATCAATGGAAATAATACGAGTTATTCGATACACATCTAACACTAAAGGGAACTGTAAGAAACATTGTTTTGTGGAACGAGGATCTCTGGTTTTGAATAAACTAATATTCCATGGTTCGTCAGTAGCGGACAGACAGGTTTTTAGGGGTTTAAACTCCCTTTGCTTTTCTAAGAAACTATGTTTCACTTCGTGTCTAAGAGCGGAAATTGACAGAATCGGATGTTACACACATCTTTATTACTATACTTACATATTTAAGTTCTCCACATACGCATATAATTTAATGCCTCAAAAATGGGAAATTAAAAATAATTCGCTAATTGATCCCTCCCCTTTTCTAAAACGTGTGTCCGCTCCTGTTCGTGGTTATAAAAGTTAAAATTAGAATTTTAATATCCGTCTCTCTTAGAGCCAGTAAGTGCTGTAACTTCTACCAGCCACACTGTGCCATGTGAGCTGTATACAAAACTCCAATTAGCTATTTTTACTAAAGCATGTTGCTCATTAAATATTAACAAGATGATGCACACTTAGCATATTTTCATCATGCTGTAAACACTTAGTGAACTACATGAAGAAAAAACGTAGTATGTGAGTTTCTTGATAAAACACATAGCACCTTCTGGCTGGCAGAATTTCAATGACCTTCTTACTCTTAGAGGTCGATATAATATTATTAAGGTCTAAAATGATGCATGCAATCCATGACGTTAGTCGTTAGTTTCTATGTTTAGTTCTGACTTTAATCGTGATAAACATGTTTTATTACAATAGACATGTTTTATTCCAATAGACATGTTTTATTACAATAATGTTTTATTCTAAAAGACATGTTTTATTATAATAGACATGCTTTATTACAATATTTGTTATTACAATATACATGTTTTATTACAATAGACATGTTTTATTACAATAATGTTTTATTACAAAAGACATGTTTTATTACAATAGACATGTTTTATTACAATAGACATGTTTTATTACAAAATACTTGTTTTATTACAAAATACTTGTTTTATTACATTAGACATGTTTTATTACAAAATAAATGTTTTATTACAATAGACATGTTTTATTACAATAGACATGTTTTATTACAATATACATGTTTTATTACAATATACATGTTTTATTACAATATACGTTTTATTTCAATAATGTTTTATTAGAAGTTTAGTGATGCGCCATTTTTTAAATGTGAAATCAAAACTGAATATTGCTTTCAAAGGATTGTGTACCTCCGACAGTGTTTAATTAAATAATTGTGTAATGTGTATTTTGTTTAATCTAAAATTGATTAATAAATTATAACATTTAAAAAAAGAATGGTCCGTATTGGGAAGAAATAATAACAATTAAATGTTAAAAGCTATATTATTTCTCATATGGATTAGTATTTAGATTTTAAAATCTTTATTTTATTTTCGAGTGGCTATACAGTGCTTTAGATGAAAACAATGGAATCTAAATTCTGTAAATGTTCACAAGCACGAGTGATGAAAAGTTTGAAATGACAGTGATGGGATGGCAATGTTACAACCTATACTAATTATGTCTGTACCTTTCAAAGCAACAAGCAATAAACTTAATAAAAGCACCCTTCAAGAGATTTATATTCCATCTTAGAAAGTTACTATTTGAACGTTCGTCTGAGATGCAATATGTGTGAATACCTGTACAATCATAGTTGGTGTATAAAACAATATTTGTTATTTTACGACAAATTATGTTTGTTGCAATTCTTCTCTAGATGCTAATTTAGCTGTACTTGTAGAAAGTATTGATCATTTTTTTGTTGTGGGGGGTATTCTTATTATATCAGTTTTGACTATTTTCCGTTCCAGCCAGTGGTCCACAACAGGTTCATCAAAGGCCGTGGTATGTGTTGTCCTGTGTGGGACGGTGCATATAAAAGACCTCTTGCTGCTTATCGGAAAGAGTAGCTTAAGTAGCGACAGCGGGTTTCCTCTAAATAAATATGTCAGAATGACCATATGATTGACGTCCAATAGCTGATGATATGATAAAAATCAATGTGATCTAGAGGCGTCGTTAAATAAAACAAACTCTACTTTTTTTAAAATTATTATATCAGTTAATAGAAATATGTATCAGATATCAGTTGCATTATTATTTTATTTTTGGTGTGGTATTGGGGGGAGGGTTATATTCAATTTCTGTGCAATACTAATATCAAGGGATACTTAGCAAGAGTAGAAAAACCTTAACAATTCGAAAGATAATCACATCTATTGTAATTAGCATCTGAAATCAAAAATAATTTATACACAACTGATATTTTACTCAAACACACATAGTATTAAATAAACTGTTCAAAAGACAAATAAAACTGCTTAATTTCTAAGAATTTTACATTTATTTATGTTTTGTCTTTTACCTAAATGGATTTACTCTGAACATATTTTTGTTATGTGTTTAGTATTGTTCGTTGAAAAAACCTCACGGAAATCCTGTATTTGATATTAGGTGTTAAAATTAGCATATTCCATAAATATGTGTTAGTTATACTTATTGTTTGAGAACATAACAAAAATGATTGATATTGGGTTGGTCTCTGAAATTGTGTTTGATGTAGATGACAGTGACTGTGGAAAATTCAACAACATACATTTAGATTTCCCTCTTGACTAAATTAACCAGAAATAAACATTTTCTATAAAACCATCGTGTAAAATTTTAATTTAAAAGAAAATCTCAAATATATAGCATTGATTGTACTAGTTGTACATTTCTGAACGAAATCTTTATTTATATGATCTGTTTCAAAATAAATATTATTTTAATTAACAATATGACTTGGGAAGATTAAAAATGATATGATCTCATCTTAAATAGTTGATGGTTAATAAGACGTTTCAAATGTACGTTTTGTATTTGACACATAAATATTTGTGACATTGTGTGTTTTTAATTTTGTCTTTATTATTATTATTACTACTACTACAACTATTATTTTCATTTATTGAATAGAAGGGATCAATGAACACTTCAAAACAGCAGAATAATTAAAGTACTCGACAAAAAACAAAACAAAAAAGACAAATCATCTACAAATTAAATAACGTTTGTTGCAATCTATGACATGTTGTTTTTTTCTCACTTTTATAACGTTGATTCCTAAATATTTGTGTCACGGATTTTTTTTCCCGAAAATCCATTCGGTTAATGACATTTTAAATCAAACGGCACATCTAAAGCGCTTGTGATCTGAATATCGATTCGAACAGCTTTCTACCTACTACTGACTTTGTTTCTGCGGACTCGGTTTCGAGGTTTGTAAACTGAACGACTCCCCGGGGCTGTTGCTGTAAAGGTGTTTTAGTTGCTCTTGAAGATCTTGGCCTAGAATAATTGAACACTTTGTTCAAACAACAGAAAATTGACGTACAATGGGATCTTCTGTATAATGCAGTAAATTTTGTTTTGTTGGCGGTATTATCTCGATAGCCCATTGTCGTTGTTGCCTGCTTGTTTTTATCGAGTCTATTCCGGAGGGTATTTGTCTATTTCAAATGGCGAGCAATTGACACCGCCAGCCGCGCGTGACGTCGTGAAATAGACGTTGACATTTAGCCCGAGCGGCGAGTTCGTTTCGGACAAATGGATCGAAGAACACAATTGCTCTGTTCGCCGTGTGCTTGTTTATTTCAATGTGATGTAACGATGGAAACGCAAAGTATTTACATATATTATGGTAAACAGTAAACACAGCATCAAAATTATTATGTTTTTATTTCTTTATTTATTATTATTTTTTAAATTATTTATTCATTTTTTATCTTTATTATTATTTACTGTGACAATGTGAAAAATGTATGTTATGTATATTTCATATGCAGGATAAAACCTTTGTTAAGGATAAGGAATATCTAAACAATATTTCATTTCTAATAGTTTTAGTTAATATCAAATTCCAATATCACAATGTTTCATCTGAATATAAAATAATATACGCGTAATTGCTTTAATCTTATTATTTATAATTAAAAAATTGGGGAGGGTGGGCCTTCAGTAAATTGTATTTATTTAATTATTTATTATTATTATTATTATCATTATTTGGTTAATACATTTTTATTTGAAATATTTAAAGTAGTATTTTACTAAACTTGCTCGCCATGTCTTAGTGAAATGATCTAGATTGAGTTTAAAATGATCACTTTTTAACTGAAACATCTAATTTGTGTTCTCTCTTTTACTGTAATTCACACAATCTACTCGTTTTATAATTCAGTAGTACTTTTATAAAATATTTCAATTTCGTTACTCCACTGAAATAAAACAGTACAGCGTTGTAGTCTAACTGTATTTAAGTTATAATCAAGCAATGTGCATGCAGAACATTCATCAATTTCATTCGCTTCCAAATTGACATGCTATGCTTCATCATTTTCGTGTTTCGTTGACGTCACCTTATTCGCAGCACCTTCTTTTGACAAGACGAATCATTGTGCGATTTATTGGCGTCACGAAATGAGAATGACGTGGGGTAGTTGGCAAATGCTCTGTGTCTAATTGTAATTAACAAATTAAGACATTGCACTTGGGGTGGTCTTATCCAATTATTACTCTAACTCATCAACTGATACATTGCAACAAGTGCGTTTTATGAAACAAAATTTATAAAAGATAAACTAGCCTTTTATAATAGGTTCACAAAATACATATAAAAAATTATACATTATATACTTATTATTAAATATTTCAGTATTGTACTTCTATAACGTAGTGTTGTCACATATTTAATATACACCATTATGTGTAAAAGCCGCCTATCCTTTTCCATTGTAAATTGTATAAATATTAATTGATAAAAATTAATACGGGCGTTGGTTATATCATAGTCTATATAAAATATAGAACATTTCAACATGCCAATGTCTAATTAAAATATTACTACCAGTTAATTATAATATTTTTATTTAATTTTTGTAAAAGTACCGTACAGTTGCTAATGTTAAATAGTGTTTTTTTTAATATATAATAAATATATTATGTTCTCTGTCGCTTTTAATTATTGATTCTACAGATTTTATTTATTGTTTTATTCTTTTTTAATATATTTTTTTAAATATAAATTAAGTTGGTTGGGTTGTATCCACAGTCAGTGTCAACAAAATTACTATAATAAAACATAATGGTTCCTAGAATTTTCCATGCGGTCTTTTCAAATATAGGTTTCCTCAAATAACAAATTCTGGTATATGGAATTGTATATATGTCATATTAGTTTCCTTCTTTAGGTTTATTTTCTTTTGATCTTTGACATTTCATTTTTACTATTATTATTAACAAAGGTGTTTTCAATACCACAAACAAAATTCGTACATTTTCAAATATTAGTTTTGTTTCTAATTAGTTCATGTGCATCCAATCAATTTGTGTTGTAATAACTTGAATCCAGTTGTAACTATTAAAACAATATTTTGTATTTACTGGAATCCAGATATAACTATTAAAATATCAGCATGTTGTATTTACTGGAATCCAGATATAACTATTAAAATACCAGTATGTTGTATTTACTGGAATCAAGATATAACTATTAAAATATCAATATGTTGTATTTACTGGAATCAAGATATAATTATTAAAATACCAGTATGTTGTATTTACTGGATTCAACTTATAACTATTAAAATACCAGTATGTTGAATTTACTGGAATCCAGATATAACTATTAAAATACCAGTATGTTGAATTTACTGAAATCAGGATATAACTATTAAAATACCAGTATGTTGTACTTACTGGATTCAACTTATAACTATTAAAATACCAGTATGTTGTATTTACTGGATTCAACTTATAATTATTAAAATACCAGTAAGTTGTATTTACTGGAATCAACTTATAATTATTAAAATACCAGTATGTTGTATTTACTGGATTCAACTTATAACTATTAAAATACCAGTATGTTGTATTTTTGGAATCAAGTTATCTTAAAATATCATTAAGATGAATTTACTGGTCTCTTCCCAGACAGTACAACAATGATTCTGTCTGGGTTTTTTTTTTACAGTGGAAAGTCCTACATGCCTTTAAAACTGCCTTGTAATTTTAAGCGTTAAAGATATATTATTGTATTGAAAAAATAGTAACACTTAAAGTGTTACTTTGAAAGAATGTACCAATTCCTACATACATTTCACTCTTACCATCCGTTGCCGTTTTCTAAAAAAATGTTTTTGTTTTTGTTTTTTTAATGTTTGTAATAATGTTTAATAAGTGTCACGTTTGGTGACGTATGTCGGAAATATCAGGGTATATTGTGCATGTATTAGACCTATGTACAAACGTTAATGTGTAGCGAAATGTCGTCCCCTCCTTGGTTTGTACATGTCTGTAGTGTGAGTGTCTGCATGTGTGTAGTGGTAGTTAGACTAGTGTTGTTATGGATCTTATGTCGGTGCAAATGACAAAGAATTGTGATATTTTTTGAGTTTCTAAGTAAATGATTATTCAACAGTCTTTTATCATTGTTTGTTGTATTTTTGTGTTTTGTCTTCGTACGTGCACTAAGGTCATGCTTACAATAATGACCTGCAGTTAAACCTGCTCGTAACGACATCTGTATAATGCAACCCCCTGTCTTAAAGTGTCACCATCATTTTCTTCCAAATCAATTAATTTAGGACAACATGACCTATATTAAGTAACCATGTCTTAAAGTGTCACCTTTATTTTCTGCCATATCAGCTAATTTATACAGTATAACCTGTAATAAGCTGTCATCTGTTTAAAGAGGCCACGATGTTCCACTCTTTTGAGTAGTTGCTTTTGCAGCCCTCTTCCTTAACACTGTTGTGTAGGAGCCAGATGGCGCCTGGTTTAATTTTTTTAGGCGCTAAAAATATATTTAGGAGCCACATTTTGTGTGTGAGTGCCTCTGTCTGCCATCTCTTTGACAGTGGTATACGCAGTATTGAATTGTATTGTAAGATCGTCGTGGGTACGTTCAAATTGTTTGGCACGCTGCGTATCCATCACCTTCAGTAATGGTCCTGAACTATCTAAGCACACATCACGACACTGACATGTCAACCGCTGTTGCAGTCCTGCACGATGCAAATTAATTTTGCATAACCGATTTACCGTTCGTTTAAATTTTTCTAACTAAGGTTTCTATATATTTTTTATCGGAGTACAAGCAACTAAGGGTTGCACAAATTGCGCGAACGATCGTTTCGTTCGCGTGGGGGTCCCGCAGATCCGTCCTTGCATAACTCATTTTTGGTTTGCACAAATTTGTTACAGTTGTCACCATATGCACTGCATATTTCCCTCGATCGTTTCCGACGGACCATATACATATGGAAAATCAATATGTCAGAGACTCGATGTTCACGGAAAAAATCGAGGGAAACAGAGATCCCGTTCGGCTTTGTTTCGTAGACACTCGTACAACATTACGTTACATTAAGTTTTGAAACCGGAAACGAATATGAATAAAATATTTTTGACCGTTTTAATACAAAAGACCATGAATTTTATTTTGTTCAGTCTACGTCATTACAGTTGTTCGTAGTTAACAATTTGTTTCTGTCCTGTTCAAAGTGTGCACTTCACTGAAA
>JAULBS010011485.1:0-11115 GCA_032355785.1 Symmetromphalus regularis | reverse complement strand
CCCCATTAGTCATTCTTTTGAAACGTCTGAATATTTTTGTACCTGCAAATATTTTTTAAATCTTGAAATTTGAAGAACTCTAATTTTTAAATGTGAAAAAAAAATCGATCGACTCGGCATGGAATTCCCTATACCATGGCTCAGTTAAAACGTCTTGCGTGATATGAAAGCGAGGTCTAGTATAACAAATGCATGTAAGTTCATTCGTAATTAATATTTAAAGCACAAAGCCTCTTAAATTCCGTGGGACTATGCCTTTAAAGGGTATATTTCGATATCACATTATAAGTACAGTCATGGTAACTATTTAGTAGCCAGTGTTTCAAAGTAACAGTTCTTAACAAGGCTACGGTTAATTAAATTCCTACTTATTGTGACAATAACATTCATTAAAGAACCGTAGCAAAGGTAGGTGGGGGGGGGGGGTTCCATCCTCAAAACTCCCTCAAGTAATGAACTAGTTAAGAACAAAAGAAACAAACTTAAAAGAAAATACTCATCTTTGCTAGTCCGTTCAAAGAATTTATCTACCCCCCCCACCCCTTTTTAATTTATTGTTCATTATCATATTTTACATCTGCCTGTGTTGCAATCCTATTAGTAATTTCTGTGAAGTTGCCCCTAACTAATAAAAAATGCTCCCTATATGAAATTTCCTTAATATGGATATTTTAATATGCTTGTGTATAAGTGCTAAACTTATAATAATAATAATAATAATAGAAACAATATAAATATTTTGCAGGAATACGCCATGCAACGAATTGGCCTCGACCCGACATTTCATCCTATTAAAAGTTTAGTCAACATAGCTTTCTCCTTGATCCTCAATCCAACTCCGTGGATTAACCAATTTCCAAGCATCGAGGTAAGACTATCTCTGATCTCAATCCTACGCTGTGGATTAACCAATTTTCAAACATCCAGGTAAGACTATCCCTGATCTCCATCCAACGCTGTGGATTAACCAATTTTCAAACATCCAGGGAAGACTATCCCTGATCTCCATCCAACGCTGTGGATTAACCAATTTTCAAACATCCAGGTAAGACTATCCCTGATCTCAATCCTACGCTGTGGATTAACCAATTTTCAAACATCCAGGTAAGACTGTCTCCCTGTGTCACAAATACCGTAAGATCCAGAGGATGAAACAGATATTTTAATTCTAAAGGAAGGAGAGTTAAAAATTATTTTAACATTGGAGGGGATTCACAGTAGTTACGTGCAACCAAATTATAATAAGTCAAAATAAAAACTGGTGGCAGAAGTGGGCTTAAAACTCCAACCTCCCCTCTTGAATCCACTTCTGGGTGTGACATCTAATATTCACTGTTTAACCAGTGTTCTGGTGTGTCGTTAAACATTCCTTTAATCAATGTTTTCACGGTGACCCGTGAGTGAAGTCCATCGTAGTTTTTCTTTTTTTGGACATTGTCTTGTACATAGATACGGTTTCTTGTAATATAACACTTATTTCAGATCCACTTTTCTCTGATCCTTAAATAATTCAGTGATGTGAATCAGCCACAGTTTTCCCTTAATTGTGAATCAATCTGTGAAGTATTCATTGTAATAATTTATTCTCATTATCATACTCTTACAATACTCAGATGACGTCAGGGGAGTACGCTGGAGTTCCGGTAAACGTGTATACAAAAGTGATTGAGTCATCTGACCACGTTATATCACCTCGTCCAATCTTCATCTACTTCCATGGCGGAGGGTGGACTTGGTTCTCTGCGGGTAAGTATATAAAGCGTATATAATAATTTTATTACATTCAAAATCATAAAGAAGGGAACTGAAATACCATACCGCTATGTTGTATTGTATAGTTGTTTAACGATCCTCAAGGAAAAAAAAAAACAAAAAAAAAAATAATAAAAAAAAAACATTGGCTTTTGGGGATCATACTATCATACCACTACAAAGTAGATGTTCAGAATAATGAAAGTTAACGAGTGTATCCTTCATGTTGTCATGTTTGTTTTTTTAAATACTTTCTGATTCATTTTTTTTTTTAATTTACTGTTTTAAATATAACTAACATATTTTGTAGTTTGACATTCTCCCTACAACCAGAATCTCGTATTTATGTTTTGTCCAGATGACTAGCTTGACTTTATATAGTGTTTGCCACTCTTCTTCTTCTACGAAATAAATATTGTCAAGTCCATTTCATTATTTTCAGGAGCATACGATCTCCCAATGCGTTATTTGGCAAACAGTACAGGGTTCATGGTAGTAGCTGTCGAGTAAGTGTTTTTAATACTAAATAGGTTATTGAAAAAATTATAATTAAAAACTTTGAAATATTTGTGTGTAAATCCATCGTATATTATATTAAAAAGAGCCAAAGTATTCATGATAATAAGCACAGAGAAAAGATATAAATAAAATTATATACATGTAGATAATGTATACACTTTTCAGATAATTTATTATAATTACATTACTAAATGAACAAACGCAAATGATTTGCAAAAAAATGTAGTTTTTTTCTCATGTTTTCAACAACAAAAAGGACTCTTGTTTTTACAGTTATCGAACCGCGCCTCAGCATCCTTTCCCAGCTGCCTTTGAGGACTGTCTTGCAGTCACAAGATATGTTTTGGCTCATAAGAAGGAGCTCAATTTACGGGAAGATCTCATCGCAGTCGCGGGAGATGGCTCTGGAGGCAATCTTGTTGCCGCCGTATCCACTGTCTTGGAGAAAAGGATCAACATGCAGGTCCTTATCAATCCTGCTCTGCAGATGCTGAACTTTGCCACGCCTTCTTACCAAGACAACGCCAAACGACTTCCGGGACTGACGTCACCCCAAAGAGAAGCATCCCATTGGTTGAGATACGCAAATTTAAGCTTAGAGTATAGAAAATACCTTCTGAAGAATAGTCACGTATCAGAAGAGGTACAGGAGGACTTTAAAGATTTGCTAGACAGTACAAAACGTGTTCCTGGTTACTTACACGTTACTAATAGGACAACAAAAGGTTATAAAGGGTCAAGGTTGAAAAAAGCAGACTATTTTGATAATCTTGTTTCTGAACCGACATTTTCACCCATGATGGTTGAGGATGTTGAAAATTTACCGAATACTTACGTCATAACTTCTCAGTATGATGTCTTGCGTGATGAAGCAATCATGTTTGCACATCGTGTGTTGGAGTCAGGGGTCAAGGTCAAGCTTAACCACTACCCTAAGACGTTTCACGGGTTCTTTCTCTTTGCGGGAAATACATTTTGGAATTTTCCTTCTAGTAACAAGGCGATGAAAGAATTAGTGGACTTTATAAATTTTCAGTTTATGAAAGAAGAACAGTTGAAGAAGACTGAATTAAAACAAAATATATAATTATTTATGGATTTTTTTCTTGCAAAAACTAACTAATGGTTTACAACTTCATTAAGTTGGATCTGTTAGACTAAAATACAACTAGTGATTTTATTCGTTATACTCATCATGAGATGAGAGCTAAGCCTGAATAAAAAGGACTTGTGAAAGATTCCTTGCTGCAATTAGAAAAGAATAGCCTATGAAGTAGCAGTTGGTTTCTTCTGTGAATCATGTTATAAATACAGCCGCTGATTAACCAGTATACTGCGAGGTGATTAAACAATTCTTTCTTTAATTTGCTTCTTGGAAAGAGGTACTTCCGATTGGAACTGTTTTCATCCCTTGTGAGGTTTTAGATATTACCTCACAAGATTTAAAAAATATTTCGTAATCTTTGAAAATCAACCATTGTTGGTAAATCGAAAATGACAGAAGTGTTTAAAACCATATCTCAGCACAAGAGTCCAAGAGAGATATTCAAGATATTCACAAGGACTATGCTCTTGACAGGTGTCGCTATGGAGCATCATGTACAATGCAGGGTTTGTAAATGCCTGGTATCAAAGTTAAACGCATACTCCCACGCACCTTTCACCTAATTAATTTTCAAACAAATAATTAATTTTAAATATAAACATAGAAATACTTCATTCAACTACGTACATAACCACCGCATCTCGCTTATTATCAATATTTTTAAAATAGTAATGAATTATGCTCATGGAAAAATAAATCGAAAAAACAAATAACGTGTCCCCCAAAGCCCCCGTTGATGGTGTAATATATATGTTTCGAGTCACGTGAATATTTTTTATAGCCGTAAAAACATTTCGTACCAATTTATTTCGCCCCACTAGGAGTTCCAATCTTAAAATTAGAAAATTTTAAATGTGAAAAAAATCGATCGACTTGACATGGAATTCCTTATACCATGATTCAGTTAAAATGTCTTGCGTTATATGAAAACGAGATCAAGTATAACAAAAGCATGTGAGTTTCATTTGCAATGAATATTTAGACACAAAGCCCCTTATTTTCTGTGGGACTATGCCTTTAAGGCATTATGAGGCCTTTATAACCCTAGATTTTCCGTGAGATTTTTAGAACTCTCACTTGTAGAAAAATAGGAAAGGTTTATTTGTTTAATAATACCCCAGCACATTGTTCTTATTCACTGGCTATTCGATGTCCGACACATAGGTTTTGCAACACGGTCTTTAAAGGAAAGCTGCTACCGCCACATAGGTTACTCAGTCTAGTTAAAGCCAACATATTTTCATATGCACTTTCTCACAGACAGGACAGCACATGTGGCCTTTGACAAACAAGTTGTGGATTACTGGTCAGTACAAGTGGCTTACACCTACACAATGAACCTTGAGGTTGGAGCCAGTATAAAGATAAAATAAATCCCTTGCCTCAACTGAGATTTGATCTCAGTACCTACCAGCCTCGAGTCAAACAGCTTAACCACTGCACCACCAGGGCCGGTCAAGTGATTGCCATGCCATTGGTATTACACCTACACACAGTTTGAAATTGAAGGCTCATTTATCAATATCGTGTCTATTTTAAAGGCATATTCTCAAGAAATTGAAGTATCTTTGTGCTCTAAATATTAATTACAATGAAACTTATATGCATTTGTGATTCTAGATCTCGCTTTTATATCACAGAAGACGTTTTACCTGAACCATGGGATAGGGAATTCCATGTTGAGTTTATGGTTTGTCTGTGAGCATAATTAATTATTTTAAAAAATATTGATAATAAGCGAGATGTAAGTAGTTGAATGAAGTATTTCTATGGAAAATCAAATGTTTATATTTAAAATTAATTCTTTGTTTGGAAATTAATTAAGTTGATTTTTATCTTATCATAGGCTATTGGACGTCAATCATATAAAAGAAAAGTTTGTTTTATTAAATGACACCTCTAGAGTGCAATGATTTTTATCTTATAGGCTATTGGACATCAATCATATAAAAGTAAAGTTTGTTTTATTTAATAACTCCTATAGAGCACATTGATTTTTATCTTATCATAGGCTACTGGCTGTCAATCATATAAAAGTAAAGTTTGTTTTATTAAATGACGCCTCAAGAGCACATTGATTTTTATCTTATCATCAGCTATTGGATGTCAATCATATGTTTATTCTAACATATTTATCTACAGGAAACCTGCCATCGCCACATAGGTTACTCTTTCTGATAAGCAGCAAGGGGTCTTTTATATGCATTGTCTGACAGACAGGACAGCACATACCACTGCCTTTGATGAACAAGTTGTATGACACTGATTAGAACGGAACATATCCCCAACTGCAAATGGATCCACTGAGAAGGATCGATCTGATGACAGACTGGCTACCGTTTGAGCATCATGAACAAACCGATCAAATATGGATATGCTGCTAAACCCAAAACAAAATTGAACATAATTTAACACTTCAGTTATTTTGCTCTGATGAAAATGACTGTTACTGTTAGTGTTATCTCTTTATTTTATGTAGTCTAGCAAGAAATGTGGTGAGTAGGATATAGCTCTAATGGTAGCATGTCTGCCTGTGAACCAGTCGGTCGGTCGTCAGATCGATCCTTCTCAGTAGACCCATCTGCAGTTTGGGCTATTTTCCATTCCAACCAGTGATCCAAAACTGGTTCATCAAAGGCCATGTTATTTGCTGTCCTGTCTGTAGGAAGGTGCATATAAAAGACCCCTTGCTGCTTACTGGAAAGAGTAGCCTATGTGGCAGCAGCCGGATTCCTCTAATGAAATGTGTCAGAATGAACATATGTTTGATGTCCAATAATCAAAGATAAAAATCAATGTACTCACAGAGGGGTCATTAAATAAAAAAATTTTTACTTGGATTGGAAGTTAACATTCTGCAAACTCCACCCATATTATTTCCTGTTTATTTTTTATTTTTTTAGTGTCATGTTAATATTAGCTACATTTCTTCACCCAAACAGCATCAACAAGTACATGTATCATGTTTCTGTTATCAACAGGCATGGTACTGACAAAAAATGGTTTTCGAGGAATGATGTCACTCCTCGTGATGAGAAGTGGAATAGCTTTTACACGACCACGTGCCATGCATAGACGACGATGACTGTGCATGTGCAGAAGCTACCACATACTTCCTCTGTCTTACTCTTTGCTGCGTTCATGACAAAACTGCTAACTAGGGCCACGCATTTTTGATTAAATGTTTTACGGATCCGCCGACATGTTTGGAAAAGTCCCGACGAAAAAATAAAATGAAGGTGTCCTTTTTTATTTATTTTCCCCCCGCCGATACTTAAATTTTGATTCCCGACCAAAAATAAAAAAGCTAAATATTTTCTGTGGGAGTCAAATCTGTTCCATTTTAAAATGGGCGATCACTTTTCAACCCCTTTGTTGAAGTGCATGTACAATTTTTTTCTCTCTCCGCCTATGGTAACAACTTAGGTCCTAAAAATAAATAAAAAATAAAGCAATTTGTCTTTTTTTTTCTTTTTTTTTTTCCTTCCTCCTAAAGTAAAATTAAAAAAAAAAATCCATAAAACATATAATATAAAATGCGTGGCCTAAAGGACCATTATAGTGGGCACCCCATGAAACAAAAAATATTTTAACATACAAAAATGTATGTTTTTTTTATTTTTTTATTAAGTATATTAAATTATTAATAAAACAGAGCAGTTCTCTGATACACAAAAAGTAAAGTTGGTTTATTTAACGACGCCTCTGGATTATTATTTAGGTATTTTAATTTAATATTTTGAAGCAAAAAGTGGAGAGGTGGGGGATAATTATAAAAGTCCAAAAAGTGGGGGATATGACCCCCGTCCCTAAATGAGTTATACCCATGACTGAGGCTCACTATAATGTTTTATCACAAACAAATTAGTTATGGATTGGTCATGAACATAAAAAGCAGGGGTCGAATTTTACCAAGGCATTGAGGCATTTGCCGTGTTGCCATGTCCCTTTGCCACAGCGCCCTCTCAATTTAACTTCGGACAAAGGCAAATTTTGTTGTACTCTTTTTTTTTTCCAGCTTGCCCCATAGGAAACTCACATTTGCCATTGTGTCCTCAAAACTGCCTTGGTGCCCTCTTGATTCCTAGGAATCCAAGGCAATAATCACCATGCCTCCCAACCACCAAACTACAGGGTTCCCATGGTCATTAAAAACCTTGAAAAGTTTTCAAATTTTGTTTAATACTGAAAAGTTTAGGAATTCTACATCAGCCAAGATTTTTTCGATCATGGATATCAGAGTGTGCGTGATCACAGAGGCATTATGTCCCTGAAAAGTGAAATGTTTAGATTTTTTCCTCCCTAAAGAGTATAAACCCCATCTTTTTTATGCAGATAGAACATTCAGTTTTTCCAGATTTCAATTTTAGCTCATGGCAGTGTGATACATCTATTTGTGTGCGAAAAGGTCATTAAATATTTCGAAAAGTGATAGAAAAGTCATGGAAAAGTTTTGAAATTTGTTTCTTGGAAATCTGCAGGAACTGTGGTAATAAAGTTGCCCATGTCTGTGAAGTAACAATGTTGCAGCACAATGGGATCTTTACACAGACTATACAGGACTATTAAGAGATGTTAGACATTCCCTAGATGACTCTTAATCACCATGTATTCTGCTGTCTAACATTTCTTTGTACATTGTGCTTCATCTCAACTCCCTGGCGTCAGTGAGTGCCATTTGATGTCAAATTACAGCATCATTCACACCAAATGGCGACCGTCATTTCCTACATGTAACAAAAATTAGTCTTCTTGTCCCTCTCAAAGGCAGGCTAATGTCTGAGTAATGAGTCACATAAAAAAGGTTTTCTAAATTAATCAATATGGATATACAATTAGGAATCCACTTGTCTTAAAAGATCATGTTTGATTGGTCAAGGATTTTAATAGACCACTTCCGATTGGTCCAGCTAATTTTTATAAATTAAATCTAAACAAAATATTCAGTTTCTGTATGCAGTTACCATCGACATTAGATGTATGTTAGTTGGTTTTACTAACTTTTGTACTTATATCCAATTATGGTTCAAGCACACTGTTCTGGTCACACAACTCTGCTTCCTGTACTACATGTACCTGTCCAGAATAGAGGTTGGTGTTCGTAGGAGAGATGAAATGTGACTGCTGTTGTTAATAGGTTTGACTAACTCTACTTATTTTAGTACATGTATCCAATTATGGTTCAAGCATGCTGTCATGGGCACACAATTCTACTTCCTGTGCTTCTGTCTGTCGAGGACAGAGGTTAGTGTTAGTAGGAGTAATGAAATGTGACTACTCTTATTAATAGGTTTGTCTAGCTCTACTTATTTTAGTACATGTATCCAATTATGGTTCAGGCATGCTGTCATGGGCACACAACTCTACTTCATGTGCTTCTGTGTCGAGGACAGAGGTTAGTGTTAGTAGGAGAGGTGAAATGTGACTACTCTTGTTAATAGGTTTGTCTAGCTCTACTTATTTTAGTACATGTAACCAATTATGCTTCGAACATATTGTCATGGACACACAACTTTAATTCCTGTGCTTTTGTATGTCGAGGACAGAGGTTGGTGTTAGTAGGAGAGATGAAATGTGACTACTCTTGTTAATATGTTTGACTAGCTCTACTTATTCCAGTACATGTATCCAGTTATGGTTCAAGCATGCTCTCATGGGCACACACCTCTGCTTCCTGTGCTTCTGTCTGTCGAGGTTAGTATTAGTAGAAGAGATGAAACCTGTTGCCACCACACTAATTTGTCCACTCTTACTGATAAGCAGCAAGGGATGTTTTATATGTACTATCATTTAGACAGGATTGTACAAACCATGGTACTTGATAAACCAGTTGTGGACCACTAGTTGGTGTAAGGTGTGTACACTAATGTTGCTACTGTTAAATGTGGACCACTGGTTGGTGTTTTAGCTGACCCACAATGTGGACCTCGGGTATGCTATAAAAACTTTTAATTCTGAATCTCTGAATAGAAAGTATATACTGTTAATGATATTAATGATTTGGCTCTAGTGGTCCTTTACCAGGCAAAAAAAAAGTTGGTGAAAATGTTAGCTTCCACATTGGCATTATCAATTCTTCTCCGTTTTGCACACATTAACAGACACATTCGTGTTACCCTTCTATTTCATTTCACTGCATTAGTAAGAAATGGAAACAATATTACTAGTATTGTCACATCTGCTATCACATATGAAAAAACATTCACCGCTTATAACAAGACCTCAAAACGAAATAAACTTCAAGAGTTAATTTCTCTTGACTTCTTCCGGTTTTAAAAGGAAATAACTTGAAACAACCCAAAATGGTACTGTACTGTTCATGGAGTCACTCATCTACCGAAGGACAGAAATAAAAGATTGCCTTATAGCCAAATAAATACGGTACAGATGAAAGGAAAGTTAAAGTAAAGTTTGTTTTATTTAACGACACCTCTAGAGCATATTGATTATTATCTTATCATCAGCTATTGGAAGTCAGTCGTATAGTCATTCTGACATACAAATGGAAGCAGTCTATGGTTTTCTCCTATTCTGAAAACAATTAATATACATGTATATATATATTTTTTATTTTTATTCCTTCTGTCAACATGGAAGTCATATTTAAAAATCGATAATACAAAAAAAATGTAGACTTATTTGTATGGGTTTTTTATTATATTTTTTTAAATATTGGATCTTTCTTCATTTCTTATTAATGTCTTTTTGAACGGCAAAAAAATTGGAAAATATTAAATGTGAAATAAAAAGAGTAACAGATTGTAGCGTATATATTATTCTAAAAGGAATGTGACTTCTGTAAGCACTGACATTAATATTAGATGGGATTTTTAAAAATTATTATTCTTTATTTATTTTTGATATATACATGTATATAGTTCGATCTGCTTGTATGATTTAATCAACAACTGTATTAAAGGAACACTGTTATTTTCAGGATCCCCTACCTTTTTTGAAGAGTATATAATGTAATAAAAAGTTAAATTTAAACTTGCTCATTTAGGAAATAAGTGATTATTTTAAATCTTGTTAGGAGCTGGATATACAGGATTCCGCTCACTTGGTCAGGAAGGGAAAAGATTGTTTGTTTAATGACACCGAATCACATTGTGTGTTCAGCAGCTGTTTGGTGTCAGATATAAAGTGTTTTCCAACTCATGGTCTTCAGAGAAAACCTGATACATGAGTTGCCTATTCTTTCCGATTAGCAGTAAGATATCTTTTATATGTTATTTACATCAGATGAAACAGCCTACCCATGCAATTAAGAAAACGTCCATGGCAAAATAAATACTGTGGTGAAATACATGTAGTGTCCACGGTATGCAGTAAAAAAGGTACAGGTAAAAAAGGTACACAAAATTGCATAGATACATGTAGGTAAAAAATGTACTAACATGTATTTTTTTTAATAGATTAAACTAATTATTATTTGAATTCTCTCCATAGAAGAGGTTGGGAGTAGGCTACTTTCGTTACTTGATCCTTCATTACCCAAACTTTATCTTCTTTTACTGCATAATTACTAAAATAATTATTATTTGAATTCTCTTCATAGAAGAGGTTGGGAGTAGGCTACTTTCGTTACTTGATCCTTCATTACCCAAACTTTATCTTCTTTTACTGCATAATTACTAAAATAATTATTATTTGAATTCTCTTCATAGAAGAGGTTGGGAGTAGGCTACTTTCGTTACTTGATCCTTCATTACCCAAACTTTATCTTCTTTTACTGCATA
>JAULBS010011484.1:0-25539 GCA_032355785.1 Symmetromphalus regularis | reverse complement strand
GTTTTGAGTTGCAAAGGAAAGTAATTGTCCTGCATATAAACTTTATAGTGCAGTGTAATAAATAGATTACAAAACTCGATCCCGTATGATACCAAATATATTACAACTCATGTGTTTTGAAAACACACTCGTAGTAATATATTTGGTATCACACGGGATCTCGTTATGTAATCTCTATATACAATGTAATAGTAACAATATTACAGATAACAACAATGTTGAAATGAGTTAGTTTGCTGTCCAGACTGACAAACACTGATGCAGGGGTAACAGGGTTATTTGTAACTGGAAGCAGATTGTTAGAGTTGGTATACAACCTGTGGGGACACATCTGCTGAACTCCTGTATTATACAGCTGGGTCAGACTTGTGTGAATATGTGTTGAGACTGAATGACAATTCATAATTTACTAGTGGCATGGCTTTATAACAATGTCAGTGGGTATGCCGGGATCACTGAGGTGTGACAGTGTCACAGACATCACGGTTCACGTAGTAATATACTACAGTAGTCAGAAAGCTCAGAGCTTTATGAATGCTATTCCAGAATGATAATCTCTGTAGTAGGAAGTGAAAACAATTGTGAAGAAAATGTGTATTTTTTTCTATGGAAAGATGTTCAAACTTGTTGTAAACTACAGTTAAAGTGGTAAGTTCAAGGGTTTTATCAGTTATTAATTTTGAAGTATATTTTATAAGTAGGAAGTAATAATTATTGTGTTGTAAAATATTACAAATTCAGGTGGAACATTTGTATTTTATCTGAGATTAGATATTTAAATTAGAAAAGGTTCGAAGAGGTTGTAACCATTTTAATGCCAATAAATGTGAAGTTAGTTGTAGTATTTTAATTTATGAATACTTACTTGATGTGTATACAATGTAAGTAAAAAATACAAGCCATTCTTCTTCTGATGTTTGGTTAATCCTCATTTTTGTAGAAGCACTTATTGAGAGTATCTATGGGAGCCCTCATGTGGTAATCCTAAAATGCTACAGTGTGGAATCACAAATGAATAACTTGGAGTCTCGATGACAACTAATTCTGTAGCTTCGAATAACTTGGAGTCTTTATGACAACTAATTCTGCAGCTTCGAATAACTTGGAGTCTTGATGACAACTAATTCTGTTGATTCGAATAACTTTGAGTCTTGATGACAACTAATTCTGTAGCTTCGAATAACTTGGAGTCTTGATGACAACTAATTCTGTAGATTCGAATAACTTTGAGTCTTGATGACAACTAATTCTGTAGATTCCAAAACTTGAGATGGTCTGGGCTGAATCAGTGATACATGCATGCATATTATTCTTCTTTTCAGTGCTAGCTATATTTGCATTTTCATTTATTTGACTCAATTTGTTCGGCTCAAATGAGCATTAACTATTTAATTATCATCATGCTATGTACAGTTTTAATGTTATGTTTATCCTGTAACATATGCATGAAATATATTATATAGTTGTCAGTGGCGTTAGAACGAAATTTATATTGGGGGTGGGGGGTTGCTCCATTTCTGAACATGAGAATTTGCCCGATAATAATTCATTGATGAATATAAAAACATATTTATGGAAATTACTGGCTCCAGTGATCCTGGTTGTGTTTTTTTGTTTGCATTTTTGTTTGATGGGATGGTCACAGTAATGGTCCATTGGCAGGAAACATGTGTACTACTTGTGATATTACTGCACAAATACACCTCCTAAATGGTGTGGTTATCTAATTCCAGAACTTCTACCATGAATGTCATCTAATTTATGAAATATTTCTTTACATGCATACTTTCTTTTTTTGTTGAGTATATATAGTCTGCTATATATTACTTGCACAATATAAAATTAGGCATAGTTTACTCTATACTACTCACATTATATAAAGTTGTGTATAGTCTTTTCTATATTACTGGCATAGTATAAAATTATGCATAGCTTAGATTATATTACTGGCATAATATAAAGTTATGCATAGATTAGATTATATTACAGGTATGATATGCTATTAAGTGTAGTCAGCAGTGTATTACTGACATTAATATCTGACATTGCAACTTTCAGTATTATTATATCACACCTGCCCTGCATTCTTGACCCACCTGTCACTTTGATTGATAGCATGTCTGTCATGTAATGTTTTTTCAGTGTTTTATGTTCAACAGCACAATCATGTATGTGTTTACTAGGACAGTTTTGTTTAAACTACATGTTTGTGCATTTGTTCTGGCATCAGTCTGCAATGGCAATCATAAGTGGAGATTTATTGTTGATGGTTTATCTAGTGTCACTCTGTCCATCAACTGTTCGATATTGAATAATTACAAAATGGCTATTGCTTTAATGTGTTAATATAACATCCTTTGGCTGCATAAGATAATTATAATTTGTGGAAAAAGTTTACAAAAACAACTTTAACAGTGTTACTGGTTTCTCAGGGGATTGCAAAGATATTTTTCAGATTTGTAAGTTATTAATGACAAGATTATAATGTGGAAATATTTCACATAATATCAATTTAAATGTTTTCTGTGAATGACATAATGCATCCTCTGTAACCTTTTTAAGAGACGTTGTAGATGTTGACGCTGGTTGATCCAAGTAGTTGTTCATCTCACTATAGAGCCTGTATTGTGCTCATTCTGGTTGGGTTGAACATAGAACCACTGTGCCTTGAACCCAGCACAACTCTGATATTGGTCATTATAATGCACTGACTGGAGAGATATAAACAAATGTAATACTTGAAGCTTCACCTGTTTTAATGTTGATTTATGGGTGTGTCTGCTCTGTATTTAATTCCATGTGGGGGATGGCTGCCAACTGAAACATCATGTTGTGTGTATCCTGGGCTCTGTTGATATCCTTAGATAACCTTAATTTGAGAGTATTATCTATTTTTATATTGTCCTCTTGCCTCTGGGTAAAATACAATACATGGATATAAGCCGGACCAAATAAGATGTCCTGGAAAACTCAGATACAACAGTACCTTAAAATATTAAATATTTAATTTGGTTGTATTTAATAAGGGCTCACTTATTTTGTGAAAACCATTTATCATTATGATCTATGTGCAGTTTAAAGCAATGATAAAGATAACACTAGGCAATAAATAGAATGTTAATTTAATAACACTTTAGGCATTGTTTGATCAGCAATTTTGTACTTAAGACATCATTATCATCATTATCATTATCATCATCATCATCAACAACTTTTTTTCTACTTCTAAGTTTATGATTTCTCTGTTGATTCTACTATTGATTGAGCTACTGTATAGTGTCTGCTTATTCTCAGTGTTATAATTTTGTGTTCTAACACTGTTTATATAATAGCACTGTTTATATAACAACTGAAAAATCATTTCATGTATAAATTGTTTGTGTTTGCAGATTGACCGGATTGCAAAGTATGATGAATATTTGAATGATCTTCTAAGCAAGACAAATGCCACCCAGCCAGATTTCGATGACCTTTACAAAGCATCTAAGAGAGTGAATGCAGTAAGTTCATTGTCAAATTAATAACATTTTAATTAATGGTCTACCAAAAAAAATGTTTTGCTTTTACATGGTAATATCATAAGTTGTGGTAAGGCCTGTGAGGCTTGGACCTGAGTGTGGTATAATCAAAATTGTTCCAAATATTATAACCTTCACAATTTTGGCATATAACCATGATGAAATAACTACTGTGCCTAAATGATATTATGTTGTTTAAAATAGGCACACAATGAACATATCCTAAAATATCTAGTAAGTTGTGATACATAGATCTATGTTAAATAATTAAGCAGAAGCAATACTGCACAACATAAAGTGAACATTTCCAGGGCTGCATGGTTTCATAATTTCTTATCAGAGCTTCATGCCAATGTTTCTACAAGATATTATTTATAAGTTTTTCTGCAAACAGACAACACAAACCGTAGCCTTTGATAAACTGTAGTTCATGCACCATTGTCTAAAATCCATCATTTTATGCAACCATTACATGGGTAAACTGCTTAATGGGCTGTAACATCTCTCCAGTGAGTATGCTTGTGCACTTGTTTTGGGTTAGAGCCAATAGATGGATTAGAAATCCCATGTCTTGAATGAGATTTGAACCCAGTACTTTTCATTATTGAAACTGCACGACATAACGAACTGCTCTACCGAAGCCAGTAAACACCAGTGGCGATGACAATAAGTAATATCTTACCATTATGAGAGAGAACAATGATTACAATGCAGACAACTGAACAATAGAAAGAGTGTACCTAATCCTTTCGGCCTTCTTCTGGTTGCCATTATACAACTGTAAATAGGCTTTAGAAATACAATTTACTCTGCTCCATGAATAGCACTGAAAGATGTCAATGTGCAATTATTTGACAACTCATTTAAGTCGGTCTTTTGAAGTCTTGCAACAATGTGCAAGCAATGTTAAGGAATCTGGGACAGACGTTCATCCAAGTGCCATCTCACACGTGCCTGTTTGCACAGTTACTTACGTGTTTACCAGCATGGACACAGAATAGAAATCTGTGGACGTTTTGGTGTCTATGGGAATTCGTGTTTTTTTATAAATATGTTAAAATAGTTTACTTTGACTTCTTTTTACCTGGATTTAGTTCATTTTGAAAATGTGGATGTTTCAATATCAACTGGAATGCTTATTGTTGTTGGTTTTTATTAATGTGTTGAAATAATTGACTGTCTAACACTTTTGTAACTTGATTTAGATCAGTATTAGGGAAGCTGCTTTCTTACCCATGGGTAATACAAATGTATATTTATGTCAATAGAGGACGTTTCAGAATCTGTGGGAATGTTTGGGTTTTACGAATATGTTAAAATAGTTCACTTTGTAACAGTTTTATAGCTGGATTTAGCACCATGTTTGATCATCCATCTGCAGAATAAGAGGTTTTAGGAGTTGATCATACTCAATAGATCCATTGGGAATATAAAAAAGGCTTTGGATGTTTTAGCATTTGTTGGAATTTTTTCATTCATACGAATGTGCTAAAATATGTGACAGTTTTGTAGAGTGATTTAAAATAGCTAGTTTGAGCATCCATGAGAAGTGTGAGAGATAGCTAGGTCTTAGGATGGATCATTGTGTGTTGATCCTTTGTGGGTTTATTTTCTTCTCCCAGTGAGTGATCCATAACTGATATATGAAACACTGTGATATATATTGTGATATTTTATTAGAATTACATTTAATAAAAATACCAAAGGCTGATTTCATTTTCTTTCCATTGTATGCTTTTATTATTCCTTTTTTAAAAACCATTTTGGATAAAAAAACAAACAATCTTTTGAGTCTTTTGTTTCCATTAGTTACTGGGCTTCTTTTTGTCATGATAACAAATTCTTGTCTATTATTAACCTATCAAGCCTTAAATAGTGACAGAAAACTAACAAAATGGACTGAGATAAAAGACTATTTGCGAAGTCTATTGTCACACCATGTTGATCATAGAAACATTAAAAACACTGTCAATATGCCTGTCCCCCTCAGTATAACCTAACAAGCCATTCTTTGTTTGATCTGATTTGTTTTTCATCAGCTGACCCCCTTGGTTTATTCTAACAAATGACATTCTTCCATTTCAACAGTGTTAAGTTCTTCATTTGCTTGTGAAATCGTGGAATTTACGACTGTTGCCAAGGGCTGGGTTGAAATAGTAAAAAAAAACAGCTTCCAATCCCTCTGTGGCTTACCCCCATATTTGTTGAAATTTAGAACCACGTGTTACAAAACAAATACTTTTTCTTCTTTCTCTTTTGAGCAATTGGCATATTGTGACTTAACATCCATTTCCATTCTAGAACTGATGTGAATCTGGAACAAGTAAGACAGAGATGTGATATGTTTGTGATAGTTGAGATTAGAAGTTGTCCGTCAGTACTCGTCAAGTTGCACAGTGTTGTTTGCACGAACCATTGTGTATATTGTATTCTTAAAATTCATCATCAAACTCTTTTGGAAAGTGGAATATAGCTCAGTTGTAGACAGTCCAGCTGTGGGATGTTGCATAGATGGATTGATACCATTTAGTAAACCCTTTGGGCAGTTGTTTCTTCCAAATAGTGGTTCACAAACTGGTATACCTAGGGGTGATGTTGTTCTATATCACATCACAAATTGCTATACAAATTTCAGAGGTCACTGCACAATTCTAACATACAAAATGAGCAATTGTTAATCCATTTATATGAAACTTTTAAAACAAAATGTTCTCTGATATTGTATATGTTATAGAAAGTGCATATAAATGAAACAAGTGACTAGTAGTGAGGAACAGATTTCTTCTGTAGACTATTGTATGTTTAAACACTAATTAAACAATATGCTGTGTAGAGTATATCCCCTAATGTTCACCTGACCCCTAGTGTAGCTATGAACATCATATCATATGGGTTGCATTCATGACCCATACTACAGGAATAAACACTATGTAGGTTGTAGACATGATTCATAGTATAACACAGAACACTATATGGATTGCAGTCACGATCCCTAGTCCCCTTGCGTAGCAGTGAACACAATATGGGTTGCAGTTCCATAGTGCAGCAATGAACACTATATGGGTTGCAGTCCCCTAGTGCAGAAATGAACACTATATGGATTGTGGTTATGACCCATAGTATTTTTACTTGTCTGTGACTTTTCTGAAAATTGGGTTTTTTGACAGTTTTGAATTGTAAAGATAGGTACTCATCTTCTTATTCACCAAACTTTTATTATATTTTTTATGGCAATTATCTGTGGGCCAAATGGCTGTCAGAATTTCCTGTGTTACTGCTTTTGTCCACACGAGGACAAGCTAGCATGTTAACAAGTGGTCAGCCTCTCGTCACCCATCCAGGAAAGTCAACAAGATGAACATGAAAATAAATAGCCTGAATAAACCGTGTAATTTTCAAATAGGCTGTGGCCAAAACATATGTAGCCTGGGTATACCTGAACAATTTTAAAATGGGTTAATAAGTTTTATGTGTGGGTTTATGAGTGAATGGTTTTTGGGTGTTTACTGTTTGGGTTGATTTTACGGTGGGTGTCTGGGTGGATGCTCACCTTTTATACATTCATTGTTTAATATTCAGTATTATATATATATTTTTTTTACCCAATTGTGTTACAGGGGCATTAGAATGAAATTCATATGGGGGTGGGGGTGTGTGTGGCTGCTCCCGTTTCTGAACATCAGGATTTTCCAGTGAATAATTTAACAGTGAATAAGAACATATCTATGGGAATAATTAGGGAGTCTGCAGCCCTCCCCCCCCCTGACTCCTACTCCCCTATAATAAGCATAAGATAAAGTATGATTTAAATCATTAACTTTTCCACAAAATACAACACAGAAAAACTTTACTGACATATTTAGTACATGGTAAAATCTTGTTAAACATAGACCTTTCTTTGTCCCAAATCAATCCTTCTTAGTAGACACATTTGCAGTTTGGGCTATTTTTCCATTCCAACTAGTTATCCAACTAGTTCATTAAGGGCCATCATATGTGCTGTCCTGCCTGTGGGAAAGTGCATATAAAAGACTGCTTGCTGCTTATTGGAAAGAGTAGCCTATGTGGCAGCAGCAGCAGGTTTCCTCTAAATAAATATGTCAGAATGACCATGTGTTTGAAGTCCAATAGCCAATGGTAAGATAAAAAATTAATGTGCTCTAGAGGCGTCGTTAAATAAAACAAACTTTACTTTTAACTTTGTCCCAAATTGTCATTGATTGTCACATGTGCATATATTACTATTCATTCATATGTTTTTTATATTTAACATCTGATATTATTACAAACGCCAACCTAAAATAACATTTCTCCTTTTTTACATCATTTACCAGTTTAACTGAATTGCAAATACTGATTTAAATTTACATTGAACATATTTAAATGATTTGGAAACAAATATATGCCATATTAAAAAATTTAGTGAGGTTAGAGTTCATTCATTTATCAATGTAAAAATAGATAATTTTACTGACTTTTGAAATTTGGCTCCTTTGGAAAGAGAAAAACAAACAAACTGACCTTATTTTATATTCATGAATGTTATTATTGTCATTGTATTTTTTGTTTAATGACCCCCAAGCACAAAAAGAGGCTGTGTGTGTGTGCGTGCATGCGTGTGTGTGTGTGTGCATGCATGTGTGTAATTAAATATGGTATTCATTTCTACGCAAATAAGTAATGTTGCCATGTTTTGTTGATGACTTATTTACATTGACAGGTGACTTGTTATGAAGAGAGTGTGGAGGCTTCGACCCAAAAACACTCGACATTATTTGCCATAAAATTATGACAGTATTTGTTTGGTCATGTCTTGCCCATAATATTTGCTACACCACTCATCTGATATATGTTTTGATTGATAGATGGATATTTAAAACTACCATAAGAATAGTGGTATTGTGAAACCCTGCTGTTAAGAAAACCTTTGTATAATAAACCACCTCTCTGAAGGCCTCTCAGATCAGACTTGAAATGTATTTATTTCAACCTGTTTTAATAAGTCCACCTTGTATAACAATAAGATCCTATATAAATCCTTTTTATATATATAAAGGCAGGCCTCAAAATTATTAACCATTGGAGATTTAAAAAAAGATCTGAGTCATTCTATGTCAAATCAACTGAAAATTGGTCTTCATCTCTCAGATATTTGTAATATTTTGGGAAATGATTGGGACCTATGAGAAACAGCCAGAACTCAAATATTTCTTCTGATAGCCTCTTAATTAATGAGATACATGCTAATGAACTTTTAGCTAATTAGCACTACCTCACGATTTCAAATGCCTGTATCTTTGAAAGTATAGCACCTAGAGGGCTGGTTCTTGTTTTATTCTGAAGATCTTCCATAGCTCTATATATTTGTTTAAATAACCTTTCTTTTTATATCAACCAGAAAAAATGTTATCACAAGTTAAAAATTTCAAACATGAATAAAAAAATATATATATCCTTCAAATTTCCCGAAATTCTCCCCAGAGTTACATTATGATGTAAACAAGCTTCTCTGTAAGTTTTGTGATGGGCACTCTGAAAGTTTATGATATATACACAATTATATGTGGTATGTTGGTTTGAAAATCTCTTAGTAATGTAGTATACTATTTGGCAAAAAGCCAAAAGTTGCTCACTATGGGTTATATCATTGACAGGGATGAAAATCTTAAAAATTTGTTTTACAAAAATCTTAGAGATGAAGGCCAATTTTTAGTTGATTTGACACGGAATGACCCATCTGATTGTGATTCAGGAAATCCATTTTTCAGTCACCTGCTAGGACAGTGAATTGAACCCATGAAACTGCAGTGAAGTATAAATTGAAATTTCATTTAACCAATTTATGCACCAGTCTTTGGTCTATCCATTTTGTTTGTTCATTCTTAATACTGGACCTAGCAGTTTTCAACAGGTTTTCTAATGAAGAGTCACAAATGATATAGAGTATCTGCATGGGATGCAGTGGGTGATTGAATCAATACCCTTCAGTGGACCCATTGGGTTGTTTCTTGTTCCAGCCACTGGTTCACATGTGGCACAACAAAGATCATGGCATGTTCCATCCTGTCTTTGGGAAGGTGCAGACGCCTAGCTGCTAATGGGAAAGAACAGACAGATGGTAATAGTAGGTTTCTTCTGTGATTCTGACACCTAATATCTGGAGACTTACCAATGTGCTGGGGTGTCATTAAATATACAATCCTTTTCTTTATAAATGATATGTTACAGACTGGGAGTAGAAATTGATGCTCAACACAGAACAATGGAAATTGTTATGGTATGAAGGTATTTTAAATGACACTTGTTCCCTGGGACAGATGATATGCTGGGTATAAAACTGTACAATCACTAATTAGATGTTGACTTGTTTGTCTTATCACTAAAAAAATCATCTGACACAGTGAAATATCATCTGTATTTTACAGAAGTGATATACTGATTGTATCTGTAGTATATTTACTGTGAAGACACTACATGTGTGTCTAACATACACTTACATTAGGAGACTGTAATGTAATATCACTGATATGATAGCAAAGCTTTCACTGAGGACAGAGTTAGGCTTTCATTTCATGCCTTAATGGACTGGGACAGATTGTGTTAACAAAACAGGTATGTGAAACATCTTCTTCCAGTGATGGTCATGTTCACACTGGTAATTCAAGTTACAAACGCATGTCATCGACAATTGTATTTTATTCTTTAATATGTTTAGAGCATATTACCTGTTTGATTTATACTTAACCAAAAAGTTTTAATATTTCATAAAGAATTGATTTGCTAACATTATACAGTTATAAACATGTCATTGTCAATTTTATTGGCTGTTCTTTACACGTTTAAAAATACTGATCACATTTGATTTATACTCAAACCAAAAAATATTCAACAAATTAATTTGGACTCCTCCATAAAGAATGAATATACCCACCTTACATAGTTGTCTTTGAAACATTAACTTGATTTATTTAGACACAATTTTATTTTACACTTTTTTGTCTTTAATATACATTGAACTGATATAACTGATATTGCATGTACATATAATTGAGTCACATACATGTGTCATCACCATTTTCATTTGGCTTTTTTTTTTATCTTCTAAAGCATATTGACTTAAATCAGTTTGGATTGAAAATTTTAGTATTATTTATTTTTTTAGTAGTACCTTTAAAATACCGTACAGTAAGCAGTTAGATTTAGATTTTTAAATTAGTTTTTTTACTAATGCCTTAATTTAAAAATCTGTTTTAATATTAACTCTATTCCAGTAATTGTATTCATGTGTCATGACCAGTTTTATTTTATATATATTACAAAGTATATTAAAACTGTAAATTTACCTGATTTTAAGATTGCATGCATTCCTGTAACATACAGATGTCCTCAGCAATTTTATTTGACAATTTCTTAGTACTGCCTCTAAGTGATGGAGTTGAATAGTGTGTATCACAGTATGAGTTAAGTTGAAGCACATTCTTTCTATTGTAGTAGATATAGTGATAATCTATCTACGGGTGGGTTGGGTCACGGTGTACAGATTGGTGTGAAACATAAATAATGCTCCTCAGAAAAAGTCAAGCACAACCTAATATTTTCTGTCTTGTTTTTTATTGTAAAGAGTTACATTAATTAAAATATTTGTTTCATGGCAAACTGTACCTCCTGTAATATTGCAACATAACATACAGTAGATATTTAACTCATGAAATATTTAGTTTTATCCACAATCATAACTTTATTCAAGCTTTAACTTATTTAAATGTATATGTGTATGCAATTCCATTCAAGTCAAATTATTAAAAACACTAAATTATTTGAAATAGTCATTCATGGTCAAATTTGATGTATGTACCCATCTCTTAAATGGCAGTCAGTTTCCTGTTATAGTGATTGTAGTCCAGAGGATACGGGCACAAAAATTACATTCAATAATTTTCCAATATTTTTTACAATTAAAAATATAATTTGGTGGTGTTTAACTTTTGTTAGGCTTTTCTTTATACAACTTGATAACAACTTCAGTTCATGTCAGACACTTAGCCTTCCAGTTAAGAAAACTGGCCACTTAAATAATTTGTTTTAATGTATGAGAAAAAAGAGAAATCTTTTAGTAAATATATTCTTTTACTGAAACTATTTTGAACTAATTGACTTTGTGTGGATTGTGTGAGCCTTGGAGGTCTAGTGGTAGGACATGGGGAAACCCATTGAAGGCTGGCTCACACTTGACTATGTATCAAAGTTCTCATCAAAGGCTGGCTCACACTTGACTATGTATCATAGTTCTCATCAAAGGCTGGCTCACACTTGACTATGTATCAAAGTTCTCATCAAAGGTTGGCTCACACTTGACTATGTATCAAAGTTCTCATCAAAGGCTGGCTCACACTTGACTATGTATCAAAGTTCTCATCAAAGGCTGGCTCACACTTGACTATGTATCAAAGTTCTTACATGTTTCACATCCAACAGACAATGAGTAATAAATCAATGTACTCTAGTGATGTCATTAAACATAGAAAAAAAGTTGTATTCATTGTTTTTCTCTATACCCTATGGCTGATGAGTACCCCTGGTCTTCTAATTTAGTATCTTAGATAGATCTTTAAAAATGTCTAACCCATCATAAACAATTTAAATGTTAGTATTCAAAGTCATACATGTATTGGTAACATAAATAATCAGTGGTCCACAATTGGTTTAACAAAACCCATGTATGTGCTGTCCTGTCTGTAAGAAAGCACATATAAAAGATTCCTTGCTGTTAATCAGAAAGATTAGCCTATGTGGTAGTAACAGGTTTCCTTTGAAGACCATGAGTCACAAAGCACTATGTCTGATAACTAGTAGCTGCTGAATAAACAATGTTCTGGGGTGTTGTTAAACAAAAAATCCTTTCCTGGTAACATAAATACTTATAGGGTTTCCTTACTCCCCTAACAGACTATCCTCTGGAATTCTCATTTGATGAGATACAACTTGGTATTTACATGACAACAATACTGAGTACATACCCCATTAATTGGTGCTAACAATGAGACATCGAAGACACATTATTTGAGTTTAGATATTAAGGATTTGTTATCACACTATTATAACATATTGTCATTTAATAAGACAGTGATACAGAATTAGGATTTGTTATCTTACAGTGATAACGATTTATTACAACAGATAAAAGAGCTGTTAACGATTTATTATGACAAAGATAGACTGTTGTTAGGAAGTAACTTGCCAAATTTAAACTGTATTGAAGATTACCAAATTGAGAAATATTTCTCTCACTATCATTTATTGTTGTACCAAATCACACTGTTTCACTGAAAAGGAAAGTAATTCTTGTTTCTTAACACACCAGCACATTGTTCAATCCATTCATTTAGCTGGGGTTTTGTATTGGAAACACCATACCTTTATTGATTTTTAATTACAAAGGTGGGGGGGTCAGAAAAAAATGATAATTGCAAATACTTTGATTGGGGAGCAGGGGGCTCTTCTCTTTTAATTGGTAGTAACACAACACAAGCCAGATATACAGTATCATCCAGGGTTTCTAGAATACAATAGCCCGATGCCCATGGCTAATTGAATTTGCGGTCGGGCTACCAAATAATCTTTTTCCACTAGCCCGATGACTAGTGGAATTACAAAAAATAAAAAAATAAAAAACCTAACGATAATGAAAACTCTGCAATGAAACAATAATTAACATTGCCAAGATAAATTTTCCTACTGCACTTGTAATTCATTCGCAATACAACACGCTATGTTCAGTATTGGAAAGTGCTCATGTGCTTTTTTCGACAATAAAGTCTGACTATTATTAGCCTGGAACACGTGAAATAACTTGTAATTGTAATCTGCAAAAAAAAATGCAGTCATCCACGAAGTCTAAGACAATTGGATCGCATGAGGCATTTTTTGTAATTTATACATGTAGGTCCCTATTTGATAGATCTATTGTGTTTGAAAACGGTAACACTAATCTTACAATGAATCAGGGTGCAGACACGTGCATTTTTTGTAATGGATTTTTTTTTAAAACCTCAAAATGTAACTAGTCGATACGATCATAAAGATTTTTATTTTTAGGAGGTAGGGTAAGTGAATTTTTAAGTCAGGCTAGTGAATTTTGAAAATCACTGGTCCAACAGCTAGTGGATTTAAAAATAATTCTAGAATAGGAAGCCCTGATCATCATTATCACTAAGGTTACTAGTTTAACTTTGAACTCCTAATAGTTCGTATTTATTTTTTATACTGGTTGTGTCGTTAAACAATATTCAATCAATCTTATGCTATGAACTAAATGCAATAAAAAATGTATAGAACATAAAGAAAAGTCATGACTTCAAATACAAATGTGATGCTAAAGCTAAAGCATATAAAGTCCAAAAACTGACTCACTCTAGAAATGCTAGACAGAAAGCAGGCCTCTGTCATTTACAACCTGAGAATAAGCTACTGTGATCTCCGTGCCCTTTTTAACACCAACATTGCATTGTGAGTGTAGATCAGACACCAGCCAACATCTTCCAGAATTCTTGATCCCTTTACACAGAAGACACAGAATTAAGATGGATCAGTTTGTGATCTAAAGGCTACAGACCATTTCACGACCATCAGCTAATATATTCTAATGTAAACATAATTGAAACTTCATTGAAACATTTAAAGCAGCAAACTTTGTGTTATAAATATTTTATTTTTACTATATTTTATTTTTGTTATGTTTTCAGATGGTAAGGGAGAGGGAAGATGAAATTAGAGATGCTTTGAATGGTCAAACTGTGGAGTCTGTACAGGATCGTTTCCCTAATGATGACCTTCACCTTTGTGAGCAAGAAAAGGTAATTTAATTAAGTTTTGAGCAATTCATTTAACTATTGTATGGTCAATTTGTACATTCTTTAACACTGAGAGAAACTTGCACATCCACTCTAATGAAACTACATTTTGCACATCACTTGTGTTTCTAGTCATACTGGTATACTCAACCAAAAACAAAAGTATGCATGTAATCAGTAGTCATTTCATAAACCAGATGAGATTCATGGTAGAAATTCTGGAATTAGATAACCACACCATTTCTGAGGAGGTTTGTGTATACAGTAATATCAAACGTTACGCATGTGTTTGCTGCTAAAGGACCATTACTGACCACCCCCTGCAATATTTTATTTTATTTAAGCATACTTTCTTCTTTGTTTTTGAATATATTTCCAATAGTTCAGAAATGAATTGATCTATAAAGTATATGAATGTTATGTGGAAAAACTGATGATCCCATCCTTTTTAAATTATGCTTAGTAGACTGTTATTTCCCTCTCAACCATGATATATGTAAAAAAAATAAAAAATTAATTTATAATTTCAGACCATCAGAGCTTTAATAAAATTGTCTATGCATATCATTGTATCTATATTAAATACAGATACAGTTAAACGGTTAGGCTATGTGCTTCACACTCTAATAAGACCAACATTTCCTCTAGCCCCAGGCAAAAGAACCACTAGGATTTATGGATTCCACTATATAGAACTTGGTGTTACTGAATTTGCAGAACATGTGAATCAATTGAACCATAGTACAGTGCCTTTAACTCAGATAGCATTACTGTACTGGCCCAACACTGAATTTGGTTGGAATGATATCAGTCTGAATTGATAGCCACAACAACTTTGATTCATGGTTTACTGGCTGCCAGTTGTGGGCTTACAGTGGGTCATTGATAACATCTGTGATACTTATATCACCAAACAGCCAACATGGGATTCCTGACCAGAATCCTGGTGGAGCCATGATGGACTATTTGTAGAAGATTGATTCTTTTTATTCAGAGATGTTTTTATTACTGCTATTTGCAGTTTGTATATCATTTCATGTTGACTTTTTATCTTATATTCCTTGTCTCTGCCATCTTCTTACCACGCCCAAGCTTTCCTCTTATGTGATCTGTCTCAAGTTACCAATTACATTTCCCACTTTCATGCAAAGAAAGATATATCTAACAGGACAAGAAAATCTTTCTTTTTGTATACCATTGAAAAACTGTATATAATAATCTGCTATCACTTTACTAAAAGGAATGATCCCATTTCTTCTTAAATATCCAATTACAGTTTTATTTACATTTAATAAAGTTTGCTTGTTGAGTTGGTGGCAAAATGGTTTGTGGTTTTATAACTGAGTTAACATTTGAAGTGAAGGCAACTCTAAACACTGTGTACCCAAGTAAGCAAAGCAAACAGTTAGAGTACTTCTTTGTAAAACAGTAAATATGTAATTATCCTACAAGAATTTGGAAGGTTGGCTATGGATTGAGAAACAAGTTTTATTTTTAATATGAGGTCTAGTGGTATACGGTGAGATAAGATTAGGGTACTGGCCTTCTGGCACCTTAATGATGCAGTGAGCACTGATGCTGTCAACCACCGTTTATGATACTTGTTAACTTAATCAAGTCATGGAGTTAAACAAATTCATCCACAGATGCAATTTTCTAATAGTGATAAATTTCTAGGCTGACCCATGAATGATGATGAGAGTGAGTTTTTCAGATATTGTGTGAATGAGTTAGATTGCAGAATGATTCAGAATAGACAATTACAAAAATGATAATGATTTTAATGTTGATTGAAAGAATAAAAATGCTAATGGAATTATTCAGAATAGGCTGCTAATAATGATTTTGATGATGATGATCATGATGATCATGATTTGATTATATTCTGAAAAAGTAAAACAAAAAGCTGAAATACATTCAATGATAGGCAATATACATGTATATAATTATACCAGTGTAACTTCTTTTTCATGGTGTGAAGAGAATTAAGTATGCTTGTGTATTTGTTTATTGAATAAATATATTAAACTTTACTGATATCAAAACACAACACTCATAGTCCATAGTACTGTATTGTTAAGCTGTATTGCAGCATATGTAAGTTTGTCACTTCTGCATATATACTCAACATAAAAAGTTATTATTTTTAGTAGCACTGATGCTTTTTTTTAAATTTAATGTATACTAATTTAATCACTGAAAGGGTGGTTAGTTCTTTCCCACAAATTATAGTGAAATTATTAAACATGTTCAGTCAACTTATCAAATACATTTATTTAAATTTCATTAAAGCCAAAATTGATGCATGTGTAAGACTGTAAAAACAGTTCTACATACATTAAAATAACTATTTTGAGCTTTAATACCACCCCCTCCAGTGAAAAAGTTTGTTATAATCCTTTTTGCAGGGTGGGGTGGGGGTGGGTGGGAGAGATATAGGGTTCAGGCATATACAAAGTCACCTTTTTTTGGTAATTGATTGAACTTGAATACTAGAATATCACATATTGCATTATCATTGTAGCACATTTTCAATATTCATAGTTTATTAACAGATGCTGTAGTATCATGTAATGCTGTAATCTTTAAACAAAAGTCAAAAATATATGGTTACAGTTATACTTGTTAGTAATTTATTAATAAATAATATTTATTTGGGTCTACTTAATTATTTAATATTTGTTTAATGCTCTGCCCAAACACCCCAACCTCAGCACAAAAATATAACATTTGGGTCCACTCTTTGGTTAGATTATAATTGTTTAAATTTGTTTTAATTTTAAAAATATAATATACAGATATATAAATACATGTATATACAAAAATCAGATAATAATGCTAAAATATATTTCTTATGTTGTAATGTTCTTCACACCAAAAGTGATCAATGCTTATAGTCCTAGTTCTCCTTTAGGTTTACATTACTTTTAAGTTTATCATAAAAAAAACTAAATTCTTATTAACTGAAGTAATCTGTTCACAGATGCTAGAATATAATTTATGATATTTTAATGTTCTTTACACAAATGCTTATAATGCGTATTATCTCTTCAGGTTTTCATACTTATAAGACTGTCTGAAAACAATTCTTATTAACTGAAGTAATCTTTTTAAGGATGCTAGAATATCACTTATGTTATGGTATAATATTCTTTATACTAATACTTATAGTCCTAATACCTCCTCAGGTTTTAAATATTTTTAAGACTGTCTTAAAAACTAAATTCTTATCAGCTGAAGTAATCTGTTTACAGATGCTAGAATATCACATATGTTGTAATAAGCATTACACAAATACATAGTCATACTGCTGCATCACACACAAGGTCAGCATGCTGTCATATAGCTCGCACCTATAGTTAAAAAACAAACAGGGCGTAAGTTATGAATGGGATCCATGAAGATGAGTTACTGTACACCTAGCCGGTCACAAGTTTGTGTGTATATTCGGCTGGTGGCAGTCGCAGCTCTGTTGTCACAAGCATTAAGCTCGGCCAAATTAATGTACTGTGTACCGTTTGTATACTAGAGTCACTAAACCATGGAGGCACGATTTAAAGTTTATATCGTGCATTTTGTGGACATTTCTCAGTGCTGAGTCGATGGGTGCGTGGGCTGGATGGTGTGTGCGTAATGGTGGTAATTTTCAAATTGTGTGTACTATAGATATTTCATCACAGGTGTGAGGGAATTTACTTGACACTGTTTTAAGGAGTGGACAGTTCGTGGTGTTTTAATCACTTTTTCACTTAATCTGTGACTGGTGCTGGAAAGTACATACCTGTACTGCCGGTATCTCTGTATACCTTTATCAGTGTGTGGGGCTCTATGTCAACAGCTTTCAATCAGTCGGATATGTTGTAGTAAAATGGATAGGATGGATTTACCTCTTTAGCTGAAGTAAGTTGTGACTATTATTTCTTAATTTATCATGTTACCATGTGTTAAAAAAGCCTAGAAATAAGCAGTGTGTCATGGACATTGTCTGGTGTAGAGGTATCATTTTGGAAGATTTAACAGACGCAAATTTAATTTTGTTGGTCATTTTGTCCAACACTAATGTTTTGATTGTTAGTGAAAATCAATGGTTCTGTGTAAAACGAACTCAGTACATCTTTTATATATTGCAGAAATTGTGAAAAATGTCTACAAAGCACATGATATAAACTTTAAATCGTGCCACTATAAAAGTTCTGAAGAACCTTATGTCATAGGGCATTTAATCCATCTGTATATATTGCCAAGAGGATTCTGTACTATAACATTTTACCCTGTTTCTTCTTCTTTTTTAACTTCCTCCAATATCTAGAGAACATCATATACACATGCATATTCTTTTGAACAATTTATTTGTTAGTACCAAATTACCTTGGGTGGCAAGCAGATCTCCAAAATTTTACTAATTTTTAAATCAGTTGTGATAAAAGACATATAATTATGATGGAGATATGAATAGCAAAATTGTTATTGTATGTGTTGTAAACCATATCAGTAAGGTATGATAAAGCTGCGATGGTAAAGAATAGGGAATCAGTATGAAAACATTAACAAAAACTTGAGCACGTAGAACACATTTAATATATATTCCATGCTGATTGTCACAGAAAACATGTTATATAGCATTCGTATGATTATAACACTAAAATGCAGTTTATCACATTTTTATGGGGTTTTTTTTACAGTCACTGAAAACATTCTTTTTGTTTGTTTATGTTCCTATGATAGACACAAGGTTTTATTTGTTAAAGTCATTCATATAAAAGCAAACAGCACATGACTGTAAATTCTGATTTTCATCATAGTAGTTAATATTACTTGTAGTGTTTCATTACTTTGCACTCTTCACCTCCATGTAGTTTCTCTCTTACATGTCCTTTATTCCTATACATAACAACTAGCTTCATAAAACAGCAGGTATATATATGCACAAAGTTTAAAGGAAAGGATTTGTTTAACGACACCCCAGCACATTGTTTACTCAGCAAGTATTAGGTATCACTCATATAGTGTTTTGTGATTCACTATCTTCAAAATAAATCTTCTGTTGCAACATAGGCTACTCTTTCTGATTAGTAGCAAGGGGTCTTTTATATGTGCTTTCTCACAGATTAAAATTTAATTAAGTGCCAGCAGATATTACTGGCATTTCTTTAACCATAGCTATAACAGCATTTTGTTCTTTCATAAATGTATGACAAAAAAACCATCTCATGCTCAATTTCTTCATATAACATGGGTCATATCTTACTCAAATTATGGTTAGAAGTCAGTTGTGATCATGAATTAGTAAAATAACAGATTTTCACATTACTCAAGAATTCTGCCTAAATAAAATACATGTGCATCATGGTTGACGCAAAATATTTCCAACGTCAGTCAATATTAATTTTTTTAATACAAAAAGCTATTATTTATGAGAAGAAAAAACAATGGATATACATGTATTAGTATTATAAAGATTGAATAGTGAATGTAATATAAACAAGACAGTTATTCAGTTAATTATGTTCTTGAAATAATAAGCTTGACTCCGATTTTTGAATGCTTGACTCCCAAAATAAAACCCTGTGAGTCATGATGCTTTCTATTTTCCAGATGCTAGGTGAAACCCTGAAATAATATACCACTAACAAAAAAGAACAAAACATTTTAACAAAAAAGAACAAAACATTTACTTGCTCTTAATTAATTTAGTTGAGAATTGGTTCATATAGATGTAATTCATATATTTAAACTGAATGACCAGTTGCCTAGTTATAAAATGATGTCACTAGAATTCTCGTTACACAGCAGATTTTGAATTTTCATTAACTGTCACCATTACCATGTTTTAACAACTAATGGCCAAAGATCTAGAAAAGAAAGATGAACTGGGGTAATGTTAAATAAACATTCCATTCTTGTATGTGTGTAAAAAGACTTTTAAAAAATGCACATGACGTTAGCATGTTATGTGTGTCTGCATGTTGTTGGCACAAACTCTGTGTTGCCTTGCTTTCATATGTCACCAAATACGAATTCAACTGTTTACATTTCACAATGGAATGCTAAACGAACCTGCTTATCATGCTTGAGATGGTAAATTGAGGTTGTTTGTAAAACATGATCTTGCATAAGGCCTTTGTAATAGGGTTTTACTTGAATGACAGTGCACAAGTAAGGTCTTATTTTATAAACATATACTAAACTTTGTCTGGCCCACAAACCAAAATAATTTAAGAAGTAAATTGAGGTTGTTTGTAAAACATGATCTTGCATAAGGTCTTTGTAATAGGGTTTTACTTAATGACAGTGCACAACTGTAGGTCTCATTTTATAAACATAAACGAAACTATGTATAATCCACAAACCATGATGAGGTTCTTTGATATAATATTATAGAACAGAATTATCTTCCCATTTTGTTCATACTGTTCTTGAAATGATCTGGTATACAAAAATTGGGGATGGATTGAGTTTAGAGCAAACTCTTCATACACAAATGTGGAATACTGAATGTTAAATTTCCTGTACATTCAGTACATGTTAATTAAAAATATTTGTTAAAATTTCTCAACTTTAACCACAAAAGGTCATAGGTCCAAATAATATCATCCAAGTGGGCCAGTGGTGGATTACCAGTGGATTCATTATTGGCCCACTGACATTTTGGCTGATCAGTCCACTTTGTCTCACTGGTGGTATAAACCACTGGTTGACTGTTGCAAGTATTAATTCATGACCTAATCGGCTAATGTTGGTGTGACTGAATTCTTAATACAATAGTCAGTGCTGGGCCAATGTTTAATGTTATCTGGGAAGTGCAAGAAAGGCTTCCTTATGTCAGGTGATAATAATGGGACAGAATACAATATGATTTTAATTGTTGGATGTAGGATACAATATGATATTAATTGTTGGATGTAAGATTTAAAGTGAAATCATTTTCTCACTGTAATATGATTGGCTGGGAAGATTGATGACATATTGGTGGAGTTAAGAGAATTGTTTGCACATGCAGTATTGTTGTTGCAAGTGTAGCGTGGCAGTTTTTAGTTCAGGTGACACATTAGAATGAAACAAAACATGTTTATTATGTAGGGATTTGTTTTACCTGTAATTCTAATATTCTGAATAAATTAGGTGTTGTTAGGAATGAAATCTGGTGTGTAATTGACAGAGAATGGAGGGGATAGAATGGAATAAAATGTTCCTGAAACCAAAAATACAGCTTGGTGTTTAGGTCAAATTGGCTATTACGAGAACTCAGCTTTCATGAACACTAATATTATTGCAATTTCAACAGTGATTCATGAGTTTGTCTGCACAGATTTAAGAATACAACCTTTGAACTTTTGCTAAGGCAGTTTTGTGAGGATTGAATGTGTATTGCTTTTCTTTCTCTGGTTGGCTGCTTGCAAATTTATCTACACTGAAAGTGTGTGTAACAACTTATTGTTCACCATGTCACTTGAAGTAAAAGCTTATTATGTTAAGCATTGGTGTGTTGCACATCATGTGCTGGTTACATTTCACAGAACACTGAGAAATAATGTTAATATCTGCAGGTGTACATTGCAGTTAATTTAACATATATGTCAATTAAGATTATATCAACAGGATGTAGTTGTATCTATTGCAGTGGATTAAAAAAATATATATGTTAATGCCTACATGTATTTGTGGCCATGTATATTGTAATTAAATGTCCATGGTAAATTGTATGGTTTTCATTCCATATTCAATATTATGTCTTTGGTTATGACCATCTACCCTCTCTCCAGAAAACAGGATAACTACAAACACATTGTGTTTACAAAAGTGCATTTTCTGAACAGTAAATTGTAAATAATTTTAAAATATAAAAAAGAATATATTACGTCAAAATCTGGGGTTGATCTTTGGAAAGGGAGACATCCTTAATTGTCTGGGATGCATACCTCATGCTGTACAGTAATTTACAGAGTAAGTGCACAAGAGTGGGGTGGTTGCAAGGGGTAGTCATCCCTTGAATCAGTCCCAGAAAATATAAGGATATCTAAATCAATGTGAATAGGTTAAAGATATCTAGTAAGATTTTGGTCTGCATGCAACATCTGGCTTATGTCCTAGATGAAATAGTTAGCAGACACTAACTAGATTAGGTTTTGCATTTCAAGTTAAACCTGGTAATAACATTTGGAACTAATGAAATTGCTTCATAGTGCCCTTAAAGGTTAGTCTATCCTTTCTGTGAATGCTGAAACACATTAGATTGAATCAGTCTGGTATAATGTTTATTTGATCACTTTAATACCTACAGGTGTTAATTGCAGTACGTTTAAAGTGCATCAGTTTTATCCACAGCATGTGAGAGTGAATGGTATCACTGTTGACTAATGGTTTGAGATGAAGGTCGAGGTCTTTGGAGTATCACGCTCCAACAGTTACTCTAGTTGAGGTGTTCATGTACCACCTCGGGGCAAGTCAACATTAAATCAATCACTAGTTTCATCATTTGACACTTTATTTATCAATACCATGTGCTGAACAATTGGCTTTTGATTGTAAAATTCAATAACATTCAAGTGCAGATGCATTTTCTAGAAAGGAAAGGAATGTTTGTTAAATGACACCAAGCACACTGTTTATTCAGCAGATATGATGTGTCAGACATATGATGTTTGGCATCTATTGGTCATTATAGGGAACCAGCTATCACCATGTAGACTACTCTTTCTAATTATGCTTAGTTAAAATGTTTGACTTTCTCAGGAAACATCATCTGGTTCAGAATGACTGTAAATAGGAAACATGATGTCTTTATCAAGATTTACAATCAGTGATGCATCATATTTTGAAATATCCTCTAAATTTTCTAACATAAAACCTTACAGCTTCATAAACTCCTGAATATTAAACCTAATGAAAAAGATGTCTGTACCATCATAGTATGGCATCATTTAAGATCATATAACTAGTACTTTTAAAATTATACATTAAAACTAAATACTTCATTATTTACTGGACACTTCCAGCTGTGGGTTTTTTTTTTCAATGAAACAATACTTGTCCACACACAACTTGAATTTCAGAGGATTTTGTGGCATGCAACAACATCCTTTTTTTTCTGGGTATCATTTTCACTAGACCCATCACAGGACATAGTAGACCTTTTGAAGAGTATATCTGAATGACTTGAAGCATAGCAAAACATGAATTTGAGGCTTATTCAGCCATGAGGGGATCAGTTACAACATTCTTCAATATGACTGATGAATGAAATGAAATTTAACCTGCATGTATTCAGTTTTAGAAATGCTGTCTGTAGATGCACACTCTGTTTTCTAACCTATTGTCCTGAAAATATCTACGGTGTACCAATAGTCAAAAGAGGAAGGTGGGAATCTGGAAATCATCCAATTCACATAATATTCCTATAAATAATTGCAGGAATCCATTAGATTATTTTAAAATTAATCTTTAAACTTTTATATTTTTTAATTCATCTAATATACATCAAGTAACATCTGTTATAAAAATTTATTTTCTTGTCCAAATAATAACTATTAGTATTTTATTAGTATTACATTCTGATTTAATTAGTCTTTTGGAAAATATGCATATTTTACACACTTAAACAAGAATGTGAAATGCATAATAATAATAAAAAAATTTGAAAGGTATAATTTGGTTTTCTTGTATTAGTGTATTCAAATGACTGGTTTCCTGTATTTGTCAACAATAACTAAATGATAATATGACAGATGTGTTAGGCTAAAGATAAGCCAACTGACAAATCATTTGACTTGTTTTGAAATTGGACCAGGTAACTAAAACACAAGATGTGTATGAGTGTGTGCATGCATGTGCATATGTGTTTGTGTCTCTGTGTATGTGTGTCTATGTGTATGTGCATATGTATACATGTAGGTGTGTGCATGTGTGTATGTATATAGGTATGTGTCTGTCTGTATGTATGTATGTGTGTGTCTGTGTGTGTGTTATTTTATTATTTATTATATTATTTTATTATTATATTATTATATGTATGTATGTATGTGTGTTTGTATGTGCATATATTATTTTATTTTATTTTTCACTTGTCTATGGATAATCACTGTGATTAAAAGTACTTGTCAGTATGTACCTGGTCAGGCAAATTGAGCATCCCTGTACTGTATGAATAGTGTAGTATAGCCCTATTTATATGAATATAATAAAGTCTATGCTTATGTTGGGAATCAAGGCTACCACATAAGTAATTCTTTCTTTTGATCAACTTCTTTCTTTATAAATATAACTTGTATGTATCTTTTGGATAAAAATCTGTTTTGTATTATTGGAAATTAATTAAGTTCAATCTAGCATATCTTCAGAATAATTTCATTTTAAATTAATAATTTTATATAAATAAAATCTTGTGATCTTTTGATGAACACAAATCATTGTATTTTCTTTCTTCAAACTTCATGCTTTATAGACATAACATCTTGTTGTCTCCCAACAAGTATAAGTCATTTTTGTAGTTTTCTTTCATACTTGGACAATAATAGAAGTCATGCTCTACAGAATTTGATGATTATAAGGTATACTAACTATAATTTACTTGGTTACCCTCCGTGTCTCTTGCTGGCTTTCTGTGAAACATGTTACATGGACTGCCAGGTCTACAGCCAGATCAGCATGAACAATGGATCCTTCCAATAATTTATGGACAAGGTTTTTTGTTTTCTTGTATCCCGTAGTCACTTATAATATTTTTTGCGTGAAATTCTCAGGCAATCTTGACGTGGTCATGGATATTGGTTTTGGGTGAAAAGAAACTCATTTTACCTGCTTATCTGATTGTAAAGCATGGTTTATATATAGTCTTCTCCCCAATATATTAACGAGTTCACTATTCTGACAGTAGCAGACAGGTGACTATAGAAATAGGAAAGGAATGTTTGTTTAATGTCACCAAAGCACTTTATTTAATCATCTGGCATTAGGTGTCAAATGTATGGTATGTATGATACATGGTCAAATATACATACAAATATAAACTAGGGAACTATTTTTTAATCATCTGGCATTAGGTGTCAAATGTATGGTATGTATGATACATGGTCAAATATACATACAAATATAAACTATGGTATGTATGATACATGGTCAAATATACATACAAATATAAACTATGGTATGTATGATACATGGTCAAATATACA
>JAULBS010011473.1:0-11116 GCA_032355785.1 Symmetromphalus regularis | reverse complement strand
ATAAGCAGCAAGGGGTCTTTTATATGCACCGTCCCATAGACAGGACAGCACATACCACGGCCTTTGATACACCAGTTTCTTTAATAAAGATATAATAATTATAAAATTTGTTATATTCATTCGAGTTTATTTTAGAATCTGAAGTGTCCCGGGCACCCATAGTCTAAATTTGGCCCAGCATATGAAACGGTTATAAATAGTTCGCAAAACGTCATAACGGTTGAAGAAAGATTAAATTAAGGAAGTAATTTCCCGTATACTATTATTAATATTTTTATATTTCCCTACTGTCTATTGTGATTCGCGACCTTATAGTTCTACTTACTTAGAAGTGCTGAAGCACCGATATAATGAAAATATTTAGAATATGATTTTAATAAAATGATGTCTCAATTTAATTTACTTCAGATGTACTAATGAAAGTTTCTAACTGATATTTACTGCATTAAACCAAATGTCTGTAAAACGAGTCAAAATTATATTTGAACAAAGTCATAACAGCATACTCTAATGTTTACCATTTATATTTCAAATTTAAAAAAAAATGAAGAAAAACGTGTAGATGTGCTTCGTTCAGTCGCTTTGGCTCTACACTAATCCATCCAACACCAAAACATAGCCTTTATTTTTTAATGTTTATATAATTATTTTAAAGAGAATCGAATATGACTTGTTGGCGTCAGATATAAAGCCTAAGTTTCGCATCTGTTTTTAAGAAAATAAAACTAATTTCTTTCATCTGGTTTATAGCATACATTAAAGAGCTGTGTTTAATATTATGATAAACTTATGTTCGTTTAATATTACATTAAATTTCTCATTATGAATATTACGTATATATCGTCTGAATTGTCCAGATACATTGCCTACCTTATTCGTGTAACATACCACATCCATTTAACGCCAAGAACTCATACGTGATTCTCTTTAAGATATTAACCAAATGCAAAAGCATGACCATACATATCACTTAAATATGTTATCTTCAATAATATACAATGTGCGTACAAAACCAACCACAAGATCGTGTTTTGTAGATTTATAAATTGCATATAAATCTTCTTCTTCTTACCACCATGTTGCTAAGTCTTTAGATCCCACTTGTCTGATTTTATTTAGATTACAACTATAAACGATTACCGTGTTCAAACGTGCATGGTGTTGTTCCGTGAAGTCTATGGTAGCATTGGGCGGTGGAAGTTAAATTAATGCTGCATAGTCAAGAATATTTCATAGTTTACCATACAGAACGGACTTGCTAGATTTGTTTCGTCCGAATGACACCCATTCTTTTGTTTTAGTGAAATGCAAGGTTTTATATTGATCACATAAAAATACACAAGCTGATGTTTGGCTTGGTCAGTTTTTCAACTCACAACGTTACCGCTTCAACTGTGTTGAAAAATGGCGGAAAGATTTGAGAGTTGCGTGTCGACAGTTAACGACATCAATCCATAGAAACGATGCACGAGTTTCTTAAAGCTAAAGTTGTATTTATATTTTGCATTAGTAAAAATATATTATAAGACAGAGATGGGATATTTCATTTTTAAACCAGTGTCTCCAAGCCTGGCGACTCATCACTGTGCATCGAACTAAGACCCGTATCCGAATCATTGTCATCACGTAACAGTTTGCAGGTCCTTTCAAGAATTGAGTAATGACCATCGTTTGCGTATGTATACATCGTTGATGGAAGGAAAAAATTTCGACTGCCGGAAATCGGCATACCAGTCCTGTGATGATTGTCGTAATCTTTGTATTCTCTGTATGTATCGCCATTTACATATGGCTTTTCGTTCAGAGATTTTGTTTGATTTACTATTTCTCTATTTTTCAAAATAGACGTCACCCTTAACTGGTTTCCTTTTACCTGAGTGTTTCCGGTTTTGTCCGGTTCAGGTGGGTGTGGTTTCAATGAAATGTCGCTAACACGCTTGTGTACATTTTGATTATCTGATAAATTTTCTTTCGATGTACCAATCACATGCATATGATTCAACGTATCATCGAACGTCACAGACTTTGTCCTCATTCTAGGATACTGATCGTGAACAAGTATTTGACCTACACGGTCCTCGTTATCAAGGTCGGGGTCCCTAGAATCCGAAGGACCTGTCGGTTTAGTTTCATCACTCAATGGAAGAGATGTATCAAGACCCGCCAGCTCCATTTTGAGTGATTTGAGTATTTGGTGTTTTACGTTAATTTGTTGATCAAAATATTGAAGTTCCTTTTTTATCCCTTCCTCTTTGTATCTTTGCATCATGCTTGCAGTGACTAGACGGTTAATATCCACTTGAATCTGCTTGCATTGTTCATTCTCCTCAGAATATACAACATCCGTAACATATCCGAATTGTGGCGGAAACGCACGATTCGTGGTTGTTAAATAATCTGAAACACCATGATTTGGCGGAAACACACGATTCACTTCTACATTAGTAACATGATCAGATAATCCATTATTTGTCTCAGACGCACGTTTCTCATCAACAGAACCACTCTGTTGAATTTTTAACGTAAGATTACTAATAGTATTCCGTTCGTTTTGAATTTTTTCCTCCAGTTCAAGAACCTTGTCACAGAATTTTAAATATTCCTCCATCTGGTCTGCACTAACGTTGGTAAAAATACCATCCAGACTACTATCATCACTCGTACTATCTAAATACGCGTTCTGGACATAGTCTTCTCCGTTTTCGTGAATCCTGTTAAAGTGACGCTTCGTTTCTAAGTTTTCAATTAACTGTTCTGTCTCCTCCAGCCGTTCTTTAATATCCTGTAATTTCCGCTCTTGCGTTATGACTAGTTTAACAACGCCCTCCAAGCATTTCATTTGTCCCGTATCGTAACAGTTTTCATGTCCACAACACCTACTTCTTGACGCGTGCCGCGTTCTGTGTTTGCTTCTTTTGTGACGTCGCTTAGATCGTGACAACTCACCAGGAAGAAAATAGTCCTCTAATTTCCTCATATCCAGCTGAACGTTGCACTGCTCCGCGCCCCATGCTTTCCAGACTTTTAACAGTTTGGTCCTCGCTTGTAGAGGTCTTTCGACTTCACGCCATCTTTCAAATATGGCGAAACTGTCGGTGCCGTCTGCTTCGTGCTTGTTGTCGTGGTAGAGCAGAGCATAGATGATGTCGTCGCATGTGGTTCGTTTCGTTAGACCGGTAACCCATCGCTGTATGCCGTTGACCCAGATTGGTACATCCAAAGATGACAAGTCCGTCGGGTCGGGTTGCAAGTGGTTTTCGTTCATCTGAAAAAAAAAAAAAGACAGAAAAATCGTTAGATAATGAAACTTAGACCTTTTTTGGTTTTATACGATCTTATTTCTTGTAAATTATCTTTTGCTGTCGAGTGTGTTATGTAATTGCTAACCTATTTTATATCCACCTTCTTGTCTACAAGAACTCTTTGATCGATGACGGCACTGCAGGGGTTAAGCTATTGGACTTGCGGTTGTTGGGTACTGGGATCAAATCTCAGTCAAGGTATGGGATTTGTAATCACAGTATCGACTCTAACTCAGACAGAGTGTTCCGTAGTGGTCCACAAACTGGTTTATCAAAGGCCGTGGTATGTGCTATCCTGTCTGTGGGATTGTGCATATAAAATATCCCTTGCTGCTTATCGATATAAGTAGCCGCATTAGTATGGCGGCAGTGGGTTTCGCCTCTCCAACTAACTTCAGTCTTACTCGAGTGAACAATAAACCCAGAGCAAATACATAACGGCATAGGTTATTATTTTTCATTATTTTTTTTTTTTACGTAATATATACATATATGCGTTATTGTTCTACACGCAAAACGATAACATCGCATGTCATTGACCTATATACGTGAGTATGTTTACATTAATTTTAACGTACGTTCGTATATTATTATCTACCACTCAATGGTCATGTCAAACTGAATAAGAATGATAATAAGACTCCACCCAAACCCACAAATGACAGTTATTTAAACTTTGTATAAGGCGATCACCGGACTTCGTTTCAGTAATATACTCAACCAAAAAAGAAAGTATGCATATGATCAGTAGTCATTTATTTCATAAACCAGACGACATTCATGGCAGAAATTTTGGAATTAGTTAACCACACCATTTAGAAGGAGATGTATGCGTGTGCGTGCCTGCGTGCGTGTGCCTGACCTTCACAAGTATGGAAAAAAAACAAGAATAAAAATCCACCTATTTATTGAATGTAGGAATAGATATTAATTATTTATAATAGCTTTCATTGGAGCAACAAAAATGTTATTATTTTGCGATTAAGTGTATTCATTAGGAACAATTTAAGAACGGAAGCGTGTAACTCAACAAAGGAACTCCCAAAGTACAAACATTCTTTCCTAACCACCAAACTTAGATCACTATATTTAGGGAACTTGCACTAGTACACTCAACAGGGACCGAGCAGTGAATTAGGAACGGGGATTCCTGAATAGGCTAGGATCCAGGGGCCGTATAGGTTCCTGGTTGGGTGCAATCCTCGTTTGTTAATAATTAAAAAAAATTAAAGTGGGTGTGTTGTGATCGAGGTCCGGAACCCCTAGATCCTACCCTTCTCAAAGATCTGCTGTACTCTGTAGATAATCTCAATTACTGTTAGTCTGATTGTGAATAAAGATAATATTACAGTTATCTAAATCGACTATTAAGGCGTAAACTGTCAACAAGATCACTAGTTATCATCAGTAGTGTCAGCTATCAGTAGTGTCAGTTATCATCAGTAGTGTCAGCTATCATCAGTAGTGTCAGTTATCATCAGTAGTGTCAGCTATCATCAGTAGTGTCAGCTATCATCAGTAGTGTCAGTTATCATCAGTAGTGTCAGTTATCATCAGTAGTGTCAGTTATCTGGTCGGGTATCAGGTAATTATCGCATTGTATTTTGTGATACAAAACTGATATAGTGTACTACTCAAATGTTTTCTATTTGGGTAGGTAGACCTTTATTTTGTAGCAAAAATTGGCGAAGGGATTTTAAAAAATAGTTTGTGGCCCTGAGTTTACTTTTTAAAAATGTTTGATTTTTATTACTGTTATTTTAAATATGTATTTGTTTATTTATATTGTTATCCATCCATCCATCCATCCATCAATCCATCCATCCATCCATACATACATCCATTCATCTATACATCCATCAATCCATCCATCCATCCATCCATCCATCCATACATACATACATTCATCCATACAATCCATCCATCCATCCATCCATCCATCCATCCATCGATCCATCCATACATACATACATACTTACATATATACATACATCTGTTTATGTATTTATTTATTTTTATTATTATTTAACGATATCGCTATAGAACATTAATTTACTAATCATCGGCTATTGGCTATAAAGGGTTTGCTGATTTAACACGCAGACATCAGTAGGAAACTCCATACGTTTATTCATTAGCAGTGAGGGGTATTTTCTATGCACTTTCCCTCTGACAAACTGAAAGACTGATTTAGAAAGGAATAAAACACAACCATAGAATGCGTCAACTGAGGGGTTTCGATCCTTCGACCAAAGCATCTCAGGCGAACGCTCGAGTGACTGATTCCGCCCTGTTCTTGACTCACCAGCATATGGAAGCGATCCCAGTCTCTATTATTTTTGACAAGGGCGACGAAATAAATTCCGTGACGCTAGTTCTAAAATATGCACAACTATGATGGGTGTAGCAAGAGTACATAACGAAACAACATTTATATAAACTAGCTCGAGTATGATTCTCTCTCTCTCTCTTTCTCTCTCTCTCGCGCGCGCGCGCTCTCATTCTCTCTCGCTCGCTCCCATTCTCTCTCTCGCTCTCATATATATATATATCGCACTCATTCTTTCTTTCGCTCTCTCTCTCTCTCTCTCTCTCTCGTTCTTATTCTCTCTCTCTCTCACTCACTCATTCTCTCTCTCTCTCACTCTCTCTCTCTCTCTCAACCTCTCTCTGTCTGTTAGAGCGTAAGATTTAAATACCCTTCTGTTAACAATACGTCGAACTGGTATTTAAAACTCGTCTAACCTATAATTACTAGTGTGTAGCGAATCGGTGAAAGACATTCAACGCCCGAACAAGTTGAACACAAGAAAATATGTCTGTAACTAGGTCATGATGTATATAGTAATACTTACTTATTTATGTAACGACGCCCCCCCCCCCCACCCCACCCAACCCCACCCCAACTGCATAAAATTAGATATCGGCTATTGGGTGTCACTTGTGGTTACATCCAACGTTTTTTTTTTTCCTAATTTCTCCTAACATAATTATATATATACACACATATATATATACACACATACATATAAATCATTGATATCAAAACGTATGTACAATATACTGACATGACACAAATTAACAGCTAAAACCATGGTAAGTAAATACAAATTCAGTATATCACCCATGAAAAAATTTGATGTAAAAATCGAAATGATTCCACCACTCCCTTATTAACAAATACACAATCTCTAACAGGCTGAAGATTAGGACAATAAAACAAAAATATGACACACTGTCAATATACACTGACGATGCTCTCAATGAGGCGGATGGTCTTGTTTCATATGAAAATCGAGTTAAATATGTATGACCAGTTGGAGAACGATACAAATAATTTGCATCTTTCCTTGGTCGTCTGTAGGAGGACTGCCAAAGTCCGAAGAACGACTGTAGAATGAAACAAGTAATACAGAAGAGTGGTTCACTGTAAAGTCTTTATGTTTGCTTTCTCAATGTAACATTAACCTCTATGGTAAGCTGTACAGACACACGAGTACAACCTTAGTTGCATATAAGCAAAAATAAAATTTTAGTACAAATAACAATATATGGGCGAATTTAAAATAAGGATTCCTATATTTCCTCAACTCTACACCCCTCCAAGCGAGGTTATATAAATACAGACCTTTACATACTGGTTTAAAAATAAAACCGGAATACTCACTTTTAAAAGTATGCATCCCAATAAACTCGCCAATCGTTGTGAATACACTTGCGTAAAATATGATATGTAAATGTTACTCCATCCCTACGAGGGAGTGGGATGGAGCCTGTGAACCGGTCGGTCGTCAGATCGATCCTTCTCAGTTGACCCATTTGCAGTTTGAGCTTTTTTCTGTTCCAACCAGTGATTCACAACTGGTTCATCGAAGGTCGTGGTATGTGCAGTCCTGTCTGTAGGACGGTGATATAAAAGACCCCTTGTTGCTTATCGAAAAAGAGCAGTCTATGTGGCGGCTGCAGGTTTCCTCTAAATACATGTCAGAATCACCATATGATTGACTTCCAACAGCCGATGATAAGATAAAAAATCAATGTGCTCTAGAGACGTCGTTAAATAAAACAAATTTTACTTTTTTTTTACCCTCCCTACGATATACAGCCACTGGTAAAATATACCTCTGCGCTGTACAGTTCAAGGTAAACCAAGAGATGAATTGTCACACAATCACCAGGACTCTTTATGTCGTCAACAGAATCTCTACCGTCATCGTGAGAAAAGGTATTGAAAGTCGGCGATCTTCACTGTTCATTTCTTAACAGCCGGCACACGAATTAACAATCACATAAACAGTTTACATATGTTAGCAGTTGCAATGACAGCTGAGTCATTAAAAACTAAATCAATATACAGCTATTCATGACATGAATGAGGAAGGTCACTGACAGACGGTCGTAGAGAATCGTAAAATGTTATCTAAATTTCATATCGAAATATCCATAATAAAAATACTTTTCAAATTATAAGTACAGTCGAAATTTGTATAACGGTTGCTTGTATGTAGTAGTGTTAGAATATAAAGTGCTCCTACTGGAAGTAGCTAGTGGGAATTTCTCTATTAGCTCAGTTGGCAGAGTGGTTGACTCTCAAACTGAGAGTGATGGTTCGAATCCCCTAAGTGGAGGTTGAGATTTTTCTGTTTCATTTGGAGCCGACGAAGGAACCATGTATGTTTTTTAAAGCAAGAACGCTGTCAAAACCTGGTCAGAACCTGTAACATTTCAACTGTCCGTTGCTCACAGCGCCGGGGCTTAGCTCTACAAGAGGCGGGAGTTACATACAACCATGTGTATATAAAAGTCGCTTTAGGTGTGTCCCTTCATATTTTGAAACATTAACTGTGTGTCAGAGTGTGCAGAGCTAACCACTAGTCTATGGGATCGCAACTAATTTAAACTTGATAGCTCATTTTGTGACCAGTATCAACCAAAAGAAATGAATGGTTTATCGAATGTGGAAGAAGGAGAAGAGACGTGTATAAAAACAACTGTTTATAACAACCACTTTGGTAGATCCCATGGGTGATTGTTATATACAGATTTGACTGTATATAATTAATCTGTAAATGAAAACATCTGTTACAATCTTGTAGGTAGAATTATCAGGGCAGAGTTGTGTAAATGACAGGTTTTCTTAGTATCCTCATCATCTGATTATCACAGGAGATGGATCACGAACTGAAATTTAATGAATTCCATGTTCAAAAGGATTGCAAAGTTTCAAAATCTCTTATCTCAGACTAAAATTATAATTAAGCAACTAGAATTTTGTAAGTTTTATTGCAAGTTTTGAAAGGAGTGAGGGTTTTTGTTTAACGTTTCAGTATAATTATTAAAATTTGCACATCAGAACATTGAAAGAAACTGTCTTCAGTGATTTCTGTGTCTGTAGAAAAAAATGCTATACTATAGTTTTTAAGGTAATAAAAAATAAGGCCTAAAATCCAAAAATCTTAACTCTACATATAGGCGAATAAATTCAAACCGAAACCCAAACACGGGTATCACAACGTTTTCAAGGAACCTATGGTCCGGATTGATGCAAACCGAAACACAACTTCGGGCATTAAGAAACAAAATCATCTGACGCCATATATGTTTTCCTCTGCGCTGACATAAACGTCAACCACCCAATTAAAACAAGAATAAGGACTAGACTAATCTGTGCTATATTTCAAAGGAACAAATCTCCTGTTGCGACAACGTGGATCATCTTACTCCTGGCAATCCATCAGAAAGGTTTCCTCCCACCACGGACCGTGAGGATCGTGTGTCAGCTGGCTGTACAAACTGAACAGCGGGTCGTCTATGAATTATATCTACAATAGCGTTATCCCAACAATGAGACAAACGCCAGGACTCACTGGTTTGACGTCACTGTTATCTGTTTGTCAATAACACGTATGGTTTATTGAAGGACAGACACATGTGTACATGATGTAGATGATGAATAAACATTGTATTAAATACAGTCCTAACGCTGTTAAATATTTACATGTGGCCTCGAGCACAATTATGGCTATGTTTTCCTTAATTGTGGCCATAATATCACTGAAGAATAAGATGGATGAGCAACATTATTAGGATTAAAATTGCATTTACATGATAGGCATCAAGTACCATCCTAATAGATCGATTTATGATTAATACTCCTTGCTTCAAATAACGTCCTACGGCCATTTATTGTTTACATGTCGTCACCATTTATGACCTTTTGCTGTGAGTTTAGATGTGAGCACATAGTAAAACACGAATTAAGCAGAGATTTTGCATAGACCGTGACTTGCACCATGCAACCGTCCTCTGAAGAAGGTATATTAGGAATACATCTCGACTATATTCTGCAGTGGTTATGCAACCGAATTTGTGGCTGGTAAGTAATGGGATCAAATTTCAGTCAAGGCATGGGATGTTTGATCTCAGTATCGGCTCAAACCCAGACTAGTAGACCACAACTTAACAAAGGCCTTGGTATGTGCTATCCTGTCTGAGGGTAGTACATATTCGTATAAAAGATCACTTGCTGCTATCGACAAGAGCAGCCACACCAGTGTGGCGGCAAGGGCTTTCGTCTCTTCGACTAACCGTAACCTCTATCCTGGACACACAGTACAGGAAGCTGATCTGTGTGACCAGGGCCTCGTGCTTGAATATTAATTGGATATAAGCATGAATATCAACCAACCAGTTTTACGGCAATCTAGTTTTTATAGGTTACCTATGTATATACACTGGACAGCTAGCAGTCACTTCTCTTCTCTGTAATAAACACGCACACACACTCACACGCACATATACACACACATATACACGCACACACACATATACACGCACATACGCACGCAGATTTACACATGCAAACACACACATACATACACATATACACACATACATGCACACATACACACACACACACAAACACACAAACTCCTTACGATAACATGATATAAAAAAGATTTAAAGATTCACATCTGCATGACAAATCTGTTCAGAATCAGAGGGTTAACTGTAAATATGGAGGAGATACTTGTCCTCATACTGAGTTCAGTTTCCGCATATCATTACGTGACACATTACTAATTTAACAGTTGCCACGAGATTTGATATCCAGTGTATTGTATTTTTTTATCCCCTCATATCAGTACGGTAAACATGAATAAACAGTAAATTTCACAGGATTAATAGCTTCTCATCCGGAACCCAGCAGTATAGTCATATCCGTGGTGTTTTGTGACAAAAACAAATTAGCAATATTAATGACCTCGGCCGTTTCAGCCCATTGATGTTCTGGAGAAAATGTCCGATATATTAAATAATTTATATATGCATTAGTTGTTAGAAATGCTCATTTACATCTAGTGAGAACTATTTGTTAGTTATTTTTAAACGCTGACGGATCTGGCGGTGTAGTGGTTAATCTGTCGGACTCTTGGGAGGTAATGAGATCAAATCTCAGTAGAGACTTGGGATTTTTTCTTTCGATACCGTCTCCAACCCAGAGTGAATATGAACAAGGGCATCTGAATCAAGCTGAAGACAGTGTTTTAAACCCGTCAGAGGCTGGTTCACACTTGACTACGTGTCATAATTTCAAAATGTTTGATATCCAATAGCCGATGATTAATACATCAATAAGCTATTTTGGTGTCGTATAACAAACAAACAACGAACAAGTAAATATTAATAAATAATGCAAATGGTATTTCCAGCTCAATTATACCTCTCCTTTGTAATATTTGTAGAAAAACTATTTCGTAATAACCTCGGTGGTTTGGGGCGATTAATGTTTTGAAGACAGTGTTCAATATATT
>JAULBS010011462.1:0-11116 GCA_032355785.1 Symmetromphalus regularis | reverse complement strand
AAACTTTGATATTCATGGGCCCGGGTGCGGCGCACCGGCTGCACCCCCCTCTCGTGGGGCCTGGCTGGGGGGTCGTTAAACTAACAAACAAACAAAGAAGTAGATATGCCATTTGCACTTCTAAAGAATTGTAATCACATCTTATTTAGTACAAGTACATAATGACCAGAGTGACCCAATGAAATGTCCTGTTAAAGCAATGCTGATATTTTCTCAGTGTGAAAATAACAAATATGTAACATGTTATGAGTGCTCACTGGGTAATAATATATTTTATAATTAATTGATGTATCTAAATAAATCATTTTGTTTTTCAGTGTTTGCTTGGGAAGCGTTTGAGCGAGGGACGGATGTCCACCTGCAAGCGGACCCCACCAAGCTGGAACTACTTCACAGAGAATATCATCAGCGTAAAGATAATTTCAAAAAGACGGCTAAAGACAGCATTCTGCAGAAGTATGGTGGTGAGGAGCATCTAGACGCACCACCCAAAGAGTTGCTTTTAGCACAGACAGTAAGTTCAACACGTAGATGGATTTTTTAAAAATGGTAATTTAGTAGTCATTATAAGAATTAAAGAATCTGCAAACGAAATGTGCATTAAACCTTTTTATAATCTGTTTTGCGTGATTAAATAAAAGGTTTTATATTTTATTAAGATGAAAATTGGTATTTTAACAGAAATTTTGTTAGTTGGGCTTATTTTTGAATTAGTCCAATGTCTGTTGTTGATTAAAACTGCTTGTAGAAATTGAGACAACATGAAAAACTTTTTCTAAGTTCAGGCCATGGTACACTTTCTTTTGATCTTGAGCTTACAGTAAAACTTGGCTTAAGCAGACACCCAAGGAGTAGTAAAAGCTGGCCTTTTATGACAGGTATCTGTTGAATACAGGTTTATCTGTACAAAATCAGTGGATTTAAAAGAAAATAGCGGTGACCCAAAGACCCAGTTTCTCGTTGACGGTTCAGCCATGATATACAGTTCAACCCATTCTGTTAACACGTGTGGATGCAGATTGAACTAAGAATCGAAGTTGAACTGTCGACGAGAAATCGGCTTTTAGAGATGGGGCTGAAGACATTGGTTCAAACGTATTGAAAGCTGGCTCATACTTGACTACATATCAAAATTACCAAGTGTTTGACATCCAATAGCAATGATTAATAAAACAATTTGCTCTAATCGTGTCGTTAAACAAAACAAACTAAAAAAAAGGTTTTGGTTTGCAGGAGGACTATGTGGAGTACTCACGTCATGGTTCGGTCATCAAGGGACAGGAAAGAGCTAAAGTTCTATCAAAGTATGAAGAAGATGTTTACCCAAACAATCACCAGGTAACTTTGTGTCTATACACAGTCAAGGTTTAACTTTATCCGTGTCGTTGACACAGCATGACATAATCTATGTTAAATGATTGACTGAGGAATATTAGAAACATACTTGTTCAGAACTCTCCATTCCAAGAGAGAGATTGCTCAGATTTGTCTCATACTTACATGAATTGTGATTTTAATACCAAAAATTTTGAATCTCATTTTAGTACAAATATCAGGTTATTACGGTTCACCGTTATATCTATATTATGTTAACATATATTGTGATTTTATCATCTGTGTGTGATGTTTTAGAGTGTGTGGGGGTCATACTGTAGAGGGGAATGTGTTAACATATATTGTGATTTTATCATCTGTGTGTGATGTTTCAAAGTGTGTGGGGGTCATACTGTACAAGGGAATATGTTAACATATATTGTGATTTTATCATCTGTGTGTGATGTTTCAAAGTGTGTGGGGGTCATACTGTAGAGGGGAATGTGTTAACATATATTGTGATTTTATCATCTATGTGTGATGTTTCAAAGTGTGTGGGGGCCGTACTGTGTGCAGGGGAATGTGTTAACATATATTGTGATTTTACCATCTGTGTGTGATGTTCCAAAGTTTGAGTATTGTACTGTACAGGGGAATGTGTTAATATATATTGTGATTTTATCATCTGTGTGTGATGTTTCGGTGTGTGTGGGGCTCGTACTGTACAAGGGAATGTGTTAATATATATTGTGATTTTATCATCTGTGCGTGATGTTTCAGAGTATATGGGCATATTACTGTACAGGGGAATGTATTAATATATATTGTGATTTTATCATCTGTGTGTGATGTTTCAGAGTGTGTGGGGCTCGTACTGTACAGGGAAATGTGTTAATATGTATTGTGATTTTATCATCAGTGTGTGATGTTTCAGAGTTTGTGGGGGTCGTACTGTACAGGGGAATGTGTTAATATGTATTGTGATTTATCATCTGTGTGTGATGTTTCAGAGTGTGTGGGGGTCGTACTGGAAGGATGGGCGATGGGGATACAAGTGCTGTCACTCTCTCTTCAAGGGCTCATACTGTACAGGTGAATCAGGTATACAGGCTAAGGAGGTAAGTCAGAAATACATCAGTGATGCAAGTAAGCATTAAATTCCAACATTATTACCTTATGCTTGGTTACTAAGGAGGTAAGTCAGAAATACATCAGTGATGCAAGTAAGCATTAAATTCCAACATTATTACCTTTGTGATGGTTTTAAATAAAACCAGTTTATTTGACATCAGTATTGGTTGTGTTTGGTACATGGCAACAATATGTAATCATAATTTTATGAAAAAACATTTGCTTCAGCATTGTATGGTTGTTTAATGACCCCCAGAACTTAAAATAAATATTGGTTATTGGGGGTCTTTTACTTCAATATTTACACAACCTAACATTTTAAACTGCATTTAATTCTTATGTCACTGCCAGGTTGTAATGCTTTTTTTTTTAAATATGATGTCACATATGTAGAAATTATTTTCTCTAAGTCATAACAAGTTCTATAAAATTTTATATTTTCCCCCCAGCTTGAGAATCTTACTTTAAAAATGCAGGGCAGGTATTTTCAAAGCATTCGTAGCTGCAAATGTGTCTTAGTGACATCATTTTTCATGATTTTTGTATATAGTTTCAGAGTGTGTGTATTTTTGTATACAGTTTCAGAACTGCAAAAAATGACGTCACTCAGAGAAATTTACGATATCATAGCGCTAAGAGAGCTTCCAAAATTTGGGCCTGTTGTCGAAAAAATAAAAATCATGTTGTCTAAAGAATGTGTTGATAGATTATTACTGAATTTGATTCTTGCATTTACAGCCAGACAAAGATGTGTTAGCTATCACTCCTGGCACTATGGAGGATCAACAGTCATCAGAAGAAGTAAGTTACTTATATACAAACATTATTAAATAATTATTTTACAGAACAAAATATGTGATACAAAACTCCATTACTGTATGTGTAAATATTAATGGCAAAAATAAACATATCTAAATATATACCAGTGGTCTCCCTAATATTCAGCAAAGGAATGGAGGGAATCGGTAGAGCTGGTACCACTTGTTGGAAGGGACGGTATCTAAGATTTGCAGAATACATATACTTCTAAAATGTCTTTGTATATATTCAAGAAGATGTCATGACTTGTAATTTGGATGGTGGACTAAATAAATGGATGGCCGATATTACTATCGCTGGCAACAGATGGCGGGTGTGTTTGAAATAAGTCTTAAGAAATGGAGTGGCCACCATCAATTTTGATATGTAGCGAGACCCTAGTATAATATTAAGTCAATTATAATAATATGTCATCATGTAAGCATCAAATAATGGAATGTATATAGTTAAATGTTTTTTTTTTTAAATATAGAAATGTAGTAAGGCATAATATACTGAACTAACTCTGGATGTAGCGAGACCCTAGTATAGAATTAAGTATAGAAATGTAGTAAGGTATAATATACTGAACTAACACTGAATGTAGCAAGACCCTAGTGTAGCATTAAGTCACTTATAATAATATGTCATCATGTAAGCATCAAATAATGAAATATATATAGTTAAATCTCTGTTTTTTAAATATAGAAATGTAGTAAGGTATAATATATTGAACTAACTCTGGATGCACTTTCAAGGATTTCTGGTGCACTTGTTTTTATTATAAGCATTATACAGGGCAAAATCAATAATTAATACCCATATGGCTCAACATATCTTGGTACGTATCGAAGTGTTACGTCCTAGTACTACATCATACTGGTATGAGACACTTTTGACGTCATATTATTTCACATAGTTTGTTTCCAAAAAAGAAAAACAATTGGTTTAATTTTTGTTGTTGTTCATTTTTTTCAAATTTAACTTAAATTGATAATGGGTAATAAAAAGGATATTAAACTCTCTTCCATTTCGCATCATGTTTATGTATCTTGTGAAATAATTTTCATTGTCACTCGCTAAAGCTCGTGACAGCTGAAAATTATTTCACTCAGGACATAAACATGATACGAAATGGAAACTCGTTTAATATCCTATAATAATGAAATTAGGTTAATCGTTTCGAACATATTTATTTTTGTTATTAGTAAAAAAAAAATATTATTTACAATCTTTCAAAAAATATAATTCTTTCAGAACAGTGAGGAATATTTGATATTGTAACTTGTTCATTTTAATAATGGTTTGGAATTTTCTAGGAGTCGCCTGAGAGTAAAACGGAGAAGAAGAAGAAGAAAAAGAAGAAGAAGAGGAAGAAGAAGCACAAGAAGCGAGTGAGCTCGAGTGAAAGTAGCGACTCGGAGAGTGACTCGGAAGAAGCTAGAAAACAGAAACTGAAAAAGGTGAGATATCTCTTATTGACACAGACACCAGGGTGACAGTAACATGTCATGTGTTGCCATTGGCACCAGGGTGTGGGTGAGACGTCACTTGTAGTCAGTGACATCAGGGTGTGGGTGAGAGGTCACTTGTAGTCAGTGACACCAGGGTGTGGGTGAGACATCACTTGTAGTCAGTGACAACAAGGTGTGGGTGAGACGTCACTTGTATTCAGTGACACCAGGATGACAGTAACATGTCATGTGTTGTCATAGGCACCAGGGTGTGAGTTAGATGTCACTTGTAGTCGGTGACACAGTAGCAGATCTGGAAGGTGGGTCCTGATCAGCCTCTTTTCTTGGGTTTTTAATTTAAATTTTTTTTTTGCATTTTACGAGTGGAAGGATGTGAAAATTAACCATTAGCCATCACATTTGGATCCACCCCCTTTCAAAAATCCTGCATCTGCTCCTGGTGACACCGGGGTGTTGGTTGAGATGTCGCTGGTAGTCCATATATAATTATTGCTTATATTTAAATGTGACATTTATTCATTGCATTAATACTTAACTTTTGTGCTTAAGGGTCAAATAAGTAAATAAATGATTGCATTAATTTGTGTTTTGCATTAATTTCTAGAATTACTTTAAACATTCCTATTTATCCCAATAATGACTGACCTCTCTGTTACAAAAACTAATAAAAAATTAATTTACTGACCTGTCTTACTAATACATTAATGCTGAATGTTTTACAGGCTTTGGAGAAAGAGGCAGCCTACCAGAAGAAGATGGACATGGAGTTGGCCATGGATGAGAGGAAACGCTCGTACAACAGCATGTACGAAGCCAAGGCACCAACTGAGGAGGAAATGGAGGCGTACCGCATGAAACGCAGTCGCCTGGAAGACCCAATGGCTCACTTACTATCTTGATAGAGATGACTTGTTTATGTATATGTGTTCATTATATATACTCTCTGACAAGAAAGCACAAGGACATTGAATGAAAAGAAGGGAAACAAAAGAGAGAGAGAGAAAAAATAAGTATCAAGAATTCTCACAAATTGACTACACGTGACTCGTAATTTGAGTTTGTCACTGACAGGAATGCTCACAGAATAACTGGCGAGTCTTTCGCACATATTTCAGATTGGGAGTTGCAGAACTTACAAAGTCAGGGCAGGTGCTGCTGTTTAAATATTGGAGGGGGGAGGAGACAAGACTGAATAGGGGCACCATCTGTCGTTTGAAGAGCACCTTCAATGTACTCGTTAAATGTATCACATACAAATCCTTAAAAGATACAGTATGTATTAAATAAATAACATAAGGTACATGACATATGCAACAAATAAATCAGCTATATTTTAGAGTGCCTATTGTCACACAAAAAGGAAACAACTGGAACAATGTTTGTGTATGTTATGTGGTTATAGAATTTTCTTTAAAAATATAAAGGGAAATTGGTGGTGATTGAAATGTTTTTGTTTGATGTCTCACAATTTGTTGATGATAACTGAAGGGATTCTTCTGATTAACATGATTATTTGTTCTAAAGATGTATGTATCATGTTACACAGATCTCTAAATATACAAATCCAAACCTTAAAGGGATGGTGGAACTCTTGTATCAGTGTGTATCAGGGGATTTTAGGGTAAAGATCATTGCGGTTATGTTCAGTGCACAATGTCTGGAAGTCGAGTAAAATCACATCGGACTTGCCACTTTTATAGAGTCCAATAGTGTGATCAGTTATTTGTTTATAGCCTTTTAAAGGATACTTAATATTTAAAAATGAAGGTTTACAGTCTATTAGCTTTTAGAAAACCATGATGAATTCTTACTCTGGGTCATGTATATAGTGTTTGTACATTTGTATGATAAGTCATATGTAAATAAACTTCTTAATATACAAGTCAGATGTATTTATTGTGTGTTGAATGTATTACATTACAAGGGCGGATTCAGGAATGAGCACTGCAACATCTTTACCTCGTTCCCCATCTCCGTCAGTCAACCCTCCGAGTCCTTGGTTTGTTTTGTTTAACGACACCATTAGAGCACATTGATTTATTACACTCTGTGACCCCAATAGCCGATGTAACTTTTGTCCTGGGGGTCATTAATTAGATAAATGGATAGCGAACATTTGGTCATTCTAACATATTGTGTGAACCAGACGGTCGTCTGATCGATCCTTGTCAGTGGACACATGTACAGTTATGGCTATTTTCCATTCCAACCAGTGATCCACAACTGGTTCATCAAAGGCTGTGGTATGTGCTGTCCTGTGTGAGATGGTGCATATAAAAGATGCCTAGATGCTTTTCAGAAAGAGTATATGTGGCGGAAGCGGGTTTCGTCAAAATACATATGTCAGAGTGACCATATGATTGACGTCCAATAGCTGATGATAAGATAAAAATCAATATGCTCTAGAGGCTTCGTTAAATAAAATAAACTGCTTTTTTCTAACACAATGTCGATATGACTCAGTCTTTAATGGGTTTTGTTCTGCTGTCTTCAGACTGATGTTCTACCACTGGAACATTATGGCTCATTCCCTCTGGATCCATTCCTGCAGTCATACCAACCAACGATCCTTAACTGTTTTATCAAAGTAAAGTTTGTTTTATTTAATGACGCCTCTAGAGCACATTGATTTTAATTTTATCATCATCTATTGGATGTCAATCATAATTATGTTCATTATGACATTGATTTAGAAGAAACCTGCTGCCATCACATAGGCTACTCTTTCTGATAAGCAGCAAGGTGTCTTTTTATATGCAGTCTCACAAACAGGACAACACATACCACAACCTATGATAAACAAGTTGTGGACCACTGGCTGGAATGGAAAATAGCCCAAACTGCAAATGGGTCCACTGAGAAGGATTGATCTGATGACCGACAGCTTCACAGGTGGACATGCTACCATTTGAGCTACATCCCTCTCCAACTGAGGCCATGATTTGTGCTATATTGTCTGTGGGATGGTGGCCACAAAAGATCCCTTGCTGCTTATCGATAAGAGTAGAAACATTACTGTAGTGGCAGTGGCTTTCATATCCTACTGACCTCTGTACTGCACAGAGTTAAGAAAGCAGTAGCGGATCCAGGGGGTTCCAGGAGGTCAGGAACCCCCGCCCAATTTCTTGATTTTTTTTTACCCTTTTCAGAGTGGTAGGACGTAAAAATCCCCCTATTCTATTCACTCATTACTTTTGGACCCCCCATTTTCAGAAATCCACATTTAGACCCCCCTTTCAGAAATCCTGCAACCGTGCCTGGAAAGCGGATGTGTGTGCCCAAAACATTGAACTTAAACCTTAATTGGATATAAACATGAAAATAAACTATACAATAAACCAGATGGGACCTAAATTAATTTTTTACATCAGTGGCTGTCATCTTATATCCACTCATAATTATTTAGTATTATTTGCTGTTTCCTGTCACATATATGAAGCTCAAAAGCTTAGCAAGTTTCAACATTATTGTATATTAAATTACATGCATAAACAGTAATATGAATGATGACTCCAACATATTTTGTGTATTTGCATATTAGGTGATATTTTTATACTGGAATATTAAGTGATTAGCATTCTGAATACAAAATATATATTGAATAATGGAATATTATGGAAAGTACAGTTATGTATATGAGTTAAATAAGAGTACATTGTATATTTTGAGGAAACCTGAAACATTTTATTATTTATTTTTATGCATTACAGTAGACAGTATTGTTTTCTGCCTACCATGCTTATAAAATTGTACGAATCTACTTTTTAAAGTAATTTTTTTTTACCTTATGTGTTTTCAGCTTCTGGAAACTACCAGTGGGTGATCTATGCCCACCCACCCCAAAATTTAGCGAATTAAAAAAAAATTAGGACATCCTTAAAAAATATACTTGTTTGCCTAACACGACCGACTCAATGAAATTGAGCCCAACTCAATTATTTATTTTTAACACCTAGCTTGAATTGCTGACTACAACTTTATGTTGCGACACGTTTTTTCCCCACTCTCCTACAGCCTGAAAATGCTGAACACACAGAAGACATGGTTGGATGTCATTGCTAATATTTACCCAGATGCAATGACAGAAGACAATATGAATACGATTGTCACAGTCACCATGAAAATAAACCACCCCACAGCATCAAAACTTACTGTAGATGAATCTCAAAGGATTAATGACACCCTGGAGTTTGTCCCTTATATCAAGTCAGGATGGTTAATATCAGGATTTTTTTATTGGTGATTGGGAATAAAAAAAAAATATGTATATTTACCTACCAACCCTAAAAAAATTAGATTTAGATGTTAGGGCAAACCAACGTATTTTTAAGGATGGCCTTACTATTATATATACATTTTTTTTATTGTTATTTTTTTAATGTTAAAGAATCCGAGGATTCTCTAGGCCCCCGCCCCCCAAAATGGAATTTCTGGATCTGCTACTGACTACATATAGATTTTGTTTATAAATATTCGCCCATCAAAGAAAGTTTCAATTCACTAGCAGTGACACACCGTTATCTGGGACTTGAACGGTATATTTATAATTAAGGGGTGTAAGCTTTATAACTTTCTATCATTATATGAAATAATCTGTATTTTCAAACACAATTTAATGCACACTTCCAATAAATATATATGTATAAGCACTAATATATTGCAGTTAATTTACTATTATTCAATTTTCCAATGAATTGGCTGTAACACATTGAACTTGTTTACACCGAGGCATAATGGTTTCGCCTGAGCGTAGAGAACTATAACTGCATGTCATACAGTCAGTATCTTACGGAGCGAGACACGGGGTGGTTGAGTGTTTAATTCCGGGTTGACGGGTGTGTATTGCAGAGTATGTCAAGTTAATTAACTGATTGCTATAATTATGAAGGTGTCAAGACTTGCGATCACTTCGCGAGCTGTGACATTCGCTCTGCTGTTCACGGTTCCCGCGCTTACACGTTTGTTTTGGAAGGGAACTGTCAAATCAAGTACGTCTACAACGTCAAAACGTGTTACCGATGGACTCGATATTCTACCCGAAACTTCAGCCTGGCAGTCGTTGTGTGAGTATTAATTAATTACTTTATCATGTTATGGTTGATGAATCCAGGAACTGTTTTAGGGTAGAGGTGAAGTGTTGCCAGTGGTATGTTTCACTCGCGGATGCAGGATTTTTGAAAGGGGTGTCCAAATGTGGATTTATAAAAAGGGTGTGTGTGTGTCAAAAAGTGATGTGAATAAAAAAGGAGAAAAAAACGGTTAATTTTCTCGTCTTTCCACTCGATAAATGGAGAAAAAAAATTGAGAAGAGGGGGGGGACGTTCTGACCCCCTGGATCCTCTACTGCATATGTTATTAGAACCGTTCCTAGATTATAATAAGCCTGTCCAACCCAGATGTGTTGGAACCGCTGGGAATGGAGGCTTCAGCCCCCCAATAATTTCCATAAATATGTTCCTCATTCATCGTTGTAATAATCACCGGTATATTCTGATGGTCAGAAACGGGAGCAGCAATATATGAATTTTGTTCCAAAGTCCCTGCAACCTTTTGATCAAATAGTGTAGGCCTAATCCAAAATTTATTTTAATAATATTCAACAAGCTTGGATTGTGTTGACATTTGTTGTATACATTAGTTCTGTCAGTAGTGGATGGATATAACAAATACAGAAAAGAGTGTAAAACATTTTAAAGGTAAAAACTTACCAACAGTTCCAGCATATCAGTCAATCTAAAGAAGGATTATTAAATAGGGCTTATATAGAACCATTTTACAAATTTTGTTGGTATTTCTAAAAAAAACCTTAAAAATAACTAAACTTACACTAATGCAAACTAAAACTCTTTCATCCAAAATGGAATCACAGGGTACTGGGACAAGTACCCCCCCCCCCACACACACACACAAACACACACACCAATAGCTGATATACATTTTTGTGCTTTGGTGGGGTGTATGTCGTCAAACAACTATTAAGTGACAAGCTTCTTTGACAACAACCCATGTTGTGTAAGTTTGCTGTCAGTTAGTCAGGCATTGATACTATGATAATGTAAACATTAACTGTGATCCTCTCATCTCCTCCTCATTGCAAATGGTAGCGTGTCAGCCTGTGAACCAGTCAGTCGTTGGATCGATCCTTCTCAGTGGACTCATTTGCAGTTTGGGCTATTTTCTGTTCCTACCAGTGGTCCACTATTGGTTCATCAAAGGCCGTAGTATGTGCTGTCCTGTCTGTGGGATTGTGCATATAAAATCCCCCTTGCTGCTTATCGGAAAGAGTAGCCTATGTGGCGGCAGTGGGTTTCCTCTTCATAAATGTCAGAATGACCATATGATTGACGTCCAATAGCTGATAAGATAAAAATCAATGTGCTCTAGAGGCATCGTTAAAT
>JAULBS010011452.1:0-11116 GCA_032355785.1 Symmetromphalus regularis | reverse complement strand
TATGTAAGTAGTTGAATGAAGTATTTCTATGGACAAATCAAATGTCTATATTTAAAATTAATTCTTTGTTTGGAAATAAATTAGAACAAGAGTCCGTGGGAGTATGCATTTAAAATCAGTAAATACAATAATTATACTGTTATGATCATGAACAGTGGATCTCTGTTCAATTTAATTATTTCCCACGAAACCTTATAATCTCAAATAATATTTGTTTTAAATAGAACTTAAAATGTGAAATTTTTCATTTTTAACAAATAATTTGAGGGATATCAAACATCTACCAACCTATGGTGAAAGTGGTAGAAAATGTCCACAAGCAGATCTTCTTCCACTGGGACAGGTAGGGCCTTTACACAAGCAACCGTACACAAGTTAGCCAGGTGACAAACACGTTCTAGATCAAATATGACAGTGTTCTTTTCTTTTATCCTCGGACCAACAGTCACTCTTGCTGATCATGGTGTTACAATTATCACTGACAAAAGATACAACATTTTCCCATGCCATGCCATTTTCATTGTTTTCGAAATAAACCTCCAACTAGTTGAAAATAATTGCTGCAGTTCCAATATTGCACACTGGCATATCCAGAAATCGTGTCACTCCTTGACATTTAACCTCATTGAAATTCTGGACCAGAATAGTCAACGACTTTTCACCATTCTGGCCATTCGACGCGTCGCAAGAGAATGAAAATGGTAATTTCATACAGTACTCTGCAACCTCGTCATACTCCGTAATCACGTAGTGTCACAACTGGCAATAAAAGATATATAGCTGGCATAAGAGGCAACGTTGACGCTTCAAGTGATTAAAGTGATCAGCTTGTAATGGCATCATTTAAATTTACTACCTAAGAAGCGGGTGTAGGTATTTTCGCATGTTCACAGTAATAATCCACGTACGTAGGACTAGTAATATGGCGTGCAACCTGTAGGTGATTTACTAATGTTTATGCTGGTGGGATACAGCAGTCGATGTTTTTTTTAAAGTGGGAGATTGCGCTTTAATTGAATACCAGATCGGGAGGTCAGGCGAGGTAATTAAAATCGGGTGACTTAACAGGTATGGGTCATCGAAATGAGGTGAGTTAGTTGTTTTGGTATCAATTATTTACCCTGAAAATAGGTTAAAATAAACCTTCACATGCTCTCTATTCATCTATTTATGAATATATCAGAATTGGAAAATTATTTAATCCTACAATTTAATAAAATGTATTTACACAGTCATATGTACTAGCTGACTATATGTATTGCATATGTTTTACAGATGTATTGGCCACATTCATTGATTGTGAAGGTGCTGCATATCCTGGAGACAGTACAACATTAGTATGTACAATGAATAGATGGATGGAAGTTGGCATCAGGTGGTTAAGACCAAATGGTGAATCACCAGAAGAAGTGGTGGTATGTAACACGGCTAACACTGCTTGTTTTTCTCTAGATACATCTCGTTACAGCGCTTATACAGATTATCCTCCACAAGTTACTCTGACAATATCTTCATTTAACTCATCAACAGATGCTGGAACATGGAAATGTCAAGATGGAACTACAGGAGCATCCTCTACTTGCAACAAACTTCTATCAAGTAAGCATTACTCCATATGTATTGAGGGTTTTTATTCACATTTTTCTATCATGCAGAGAGGTTGAATGTTCAAACCTGTCTAATCTCTCAAACCCCTATGTGTAAAATTTGGAAGGGTGAGGTCTTTACTCCCAAACCTCATACATATGCACTGTATGCATAAATAGGAAAGTGTTGATATTGTTTAATGATCCCAAAGTTGATGTCTTATTCAAATGACTTGGTTCAAATAACATAACTACATGATCATATTCAAAAAGTGACTAAAAATAAATCACGTAAAAACTTTAGTGTATAAAAAAAGTCACTACTTTTATTTAATCTTAGTGAAAAGAAAGAGAGCATTCATGAATTAATAAATTAGACGTATTTCACTAACAAGTAATCTTTCAAAAAAATATGTTTTTAAACATTTTTAGAGTTAATGAAATTACAATCTGACTTTATACCAGCAAGTTCCACTATTAACTGTATTTAAGAATGTGATTTCAAGCACTATGGAGAAAAGTGCACATTGGTTTGTGCAGACAGACATTGTAAAAGTGACCAGACCTGTGACCACGAAGATGGAAAGTGCAAAACATGATGTGAACCAGGATGGATGCGACACACTTGTCTCAAAAATTAGTATACTATGTTTTGTTATATTTCTATTTTTTTTAACAAGGTGTCGATATCAAGGGCATTTGGTTCTGGGTGGGGTCGCATTTCATTATGTAAAAATCTTGGAATTATATTTTGATGAAGAGAAAATAAAATGTAATGGAACCACAAGTGTTATTTTGTTTAAAAGTGTACTTCTGTACAAAACAAAGTAAGTTCAAATGGATGTATGGGCGAAATCCGACAGTTACTAGTTGCAGGATACGACAATTTAAGAATAGTAATAATATATTACATTTGTAGAATATATATTTATGTGCGTTTATAGCGTTTCGAGTTCTTGTATGTAATTGTAATTTATTAGAACAAGACTTAAACGTATAGTCCCACGAATCCTTGACCTAATTAATTTCCAAACAAAGAAGTAATTTTAAATATTATAAAAATTTAATTTGTCCATAGAAATACTTCATTCTACTTACATAACCACCGCATGATTTATATTCATGGACAAATACATTTTTTAAAATAACGTTTTTTTTCACGTTGAAGGTGTGACGTATATATTTCGAGTCACGTGACGGGTATTACCCTGTTAGCCATTACTTTAAGACTTCTGAATCTTTTCGTAGCTACAAACAATTTCGTAGCAGTTTATTTCGCCCTACGAGGAATTCAGATCTGGAAATGGTTTAATGTGAACCAACTCGATCAACTAGACATGGAATTCCCTATACCATGGTTCAGTTAAAATATCTTGTGTGATATGAAAACGAGATCTAGAATAACAAATGCATGTGAGTTTCATTCGTAATCAGTATTTAGACCACAATGCCCCTTAAATTCCATTGTGACCATGCTTTAAAATGTGAAAACAATAACGTGAAAATCTGGATGACGGGGACCGATCTGTCTTCAGAATAGGCATGTACCGTATTCCAGGTAAGAATCGCACCCTACATGCTTTAAAAATAAGAACAAATATAAGTTTAATTAGCGCTTTTTTATTATGCACCATGAAGTGGAATGATTTAAAATTACGTTACATCATTCGACACAATATTTAAAATATGTCAGTAATAAACAACACAAATATATCATTACTCTATAGAAAAAGTGCTCTTAAGAGTCCCGATTTCCTACTACAACTGGGGTTGATAAGAGTATGCTGACTTCAAACGATGTCACATTACTCTGGCACAGTCGTTTCATGAGAATTAAAATACTCAATGAAAGCAAAGAAAACAAATAATAATTATAATAATAATTTGACATTTATAGTAATAAACCACTCTTAATTTTTAAGTATACACTGTTTTGTTATATTTCTTCTTTTTTTTAAACATGGTGTCGATATCAAGGGCGTTTGTTTCTAGGTGGGTGTGTGCTTTCATTAGCGATAAATTATGGAATTATAATTTGATGAGAAAAAAAAAAAGTAATAGAACCTAAAGTGTGATTTTGTTTAAAATTGTACTTCTGTACAAAATAAAAGTCTAAATGGATGTCTGTACTAAATCCGACTGTTCCTAGCACTAGGATACCACAATTTGATAATAATAATAATAAGAAGAATATAGTGCTTTCTCAGAATACTTATTTTTGTGCGTTTCATGTATCTTTGGTTTGTTTTATGCAATTGTAATTCATTAGAACAGTACATGTACTAAATTTGAAAAAAATAAAATGAAATGAATTAAAATAAAACAAACAAAAAACATAAGGAAAATAAACATCACATGAAAAGTTCTTGCATTTGAGAAAATCATCAAGAGAAGAGGTTAAATTTTGCTATCAGAAAAATAATAATAATAACATAAAAAATAAAATAAAATAATAGCGTGTAAACCGTGATGGCCGGAAACGACCTGTCTTCAGAATAGGCATATACCGTATTCCAGATTAGAATCTCACCCTACATCCTTTACAAATAAATAAAATATAAGTTTAATTAGCGCTTTTTATTATGCACCATGAAGAGGAATGATTTAAAATTGCGTTATATCATTCGACACAATATTTAAAATATTTCAGTAATAAACAACACATTACTCTATAGAAAAAGTGCTCTTAAGAGTCCCGATTTCCTACTATAACTGGGGTTGATAACAGTATGCTGACTTCAAACGATGCCATATCACTCAGTCACTGATGTTTCATGAGAATTAAAATACTCAATGAAAGCAAAGAAAAACAAATAATAATTGTAATAATAATTTGACATTTATAGTAATAAACCACTCTTATTTTTTATTATTTTTTCAATCAAGATTTTCTTTAAACTTGGCATTTACATTTTTATGAAGACTGTAAATTTAGCCATTTTGAACTTCAAAATTATTTCAGAAGCTAAACCACAAGCACCACCAAAACATCATCGTTGATTGATTTGTTTTGTTTAACGACACCACTAGAGTACATTGATTTACTAATCATCGGTTATTAGATGTTAAACTGTCGATATGTTTAACACGTAGACAAATGTGAGCTAGCCTCCAGCAGGTTTTGAAACAGTCTTCAGCATGAGAGTCCAATATTCCACTTAGATCCAGTCTCACTTACATAGTTTATAGAATGACCATAATTATTAACACATAATTATGTATAGAAAGATCATCCCATATATTTTAAAGTGAAGATGACTACTTTAAATGTTGTACTAATTAATGGTTATAGGCACATTTTACACATTTAGTGTAATGTCATTAGCAAATTAAAAATAGCTTGAATCAAAATCATTGGTCCGAGGCTAAAGTGGCAATCCTAATAAAAACGTAAATTAAAACTGAGTTGCAGATATATATTAATTTGTTAAGACTGGTTATATTTATTTTAGCAGTTTATTACTAAAATATGTTAAATTATTAGACATCCGATAATATATATTTAAACAATTTACATGCTTAGGTAGCATTATATTGTTTTGTCAATGAATACATTTCATTAAATCTATCTTTAAGAATGTGATTCCAAGCACTATGGAGCGAGATGCACATTTGTTTGTGCAGACAGACATTGTAAAGGTGACCAGACATGTGACCACAAAGATGGACAGTGCAAAACAGGATGTGAACCAGGATGGATGGGACCCACTTGTCTGAACAGTAAGTATACTCTGTTTTGTTATATTTCTTCTTTTTTTTAAACAAGGTGTCGATATCAAGGGCGTTTGTTTCTAGATGGGTGTGTGCTTTCATTAGCGATAAATTATGGAATTATAATTTGATGAGAAAAAAAAAAGTAATGGAACCAAAAGAGTGATTTTTTTTTTAAATAGCACTTCTGTACAAAATAAACCAATCCAAATGGATGTCTGTACTAAATCCGACAGTTACTAGCACTAGGATACAACAATTTGATAATAATAATAAGAAGAAGAATATATTGCTTTCTCAGAATACTTATTTCTGTGCGTTTCATGTGTCTTTGGTTTGTTGTATGCAATTGTAATTCATTAGAACTAATTAAATTTGAAAAATTAAAATAAAATGAATTAAAACAAACGAAAAACATAAGGAAAATAAACATCAGAAACTGAGTTGCAGAAATATATTAATTTGTTAAGAATGGTTATAATTATTTGAGCAGTTTATTACTAAAATATGTTAAATTATTAGACATCCTGTATCTCGTTAAACAATATACACACTTAGGCAACATTATATTGTTTTGTCAATCTACATTTCATTAAATCTGCCTTTAAGAATGTGATTCCAAGCACTATGGAGAAAGCTGCACATGGGTTTGTGCAGACAGACATTGTAAAGTTGACCAGACCTGTGACCACAAAGATGGACAGTGCAAAACAGGATGTGAACCAGGATGGATGGGAACCACTTGTCTGAACAGTAAGTATTCTATGTTTTGTTATATATATAAAAAAAATTAACCAAGTTGTTGATATCAAGGGCGTTAGGTTCTAGGTAGAAGAGTGGTGGTTTCATTAGCGATAAATGTAGAAATTATAATTTTATGAAAAGAAAAGAAAAATGTAATAAAACCAAAAGTGTCATTTTGTTTAAAATTGTACTTTTGTACAAAACAAACTAAGTCTAAATGGATGTCTGTACTAAATCCGATAGTTAGTAGCACTAGGATACCACAATTTGATAATAATAATAAAAAGAAGAATAAGAATTTATTGCTTTCTCAGAATACTAATTTATGTGCGTTTCATATGTCTTTGGTGTGTTGTATGCAATTATAATGCATTTGAAAAGTACGTAAACTTGAAAAAAATTTAATAATAAAGTAAAGGAAAATACGCATCACATGAAAAGTGTTTCCATTTGAGAAAATCATCACGCGAGATTTAATTCTGCTATGAGAACATTAATAATAACATAACAATAATAATAATAATAGCGTGTAAACCTGGATGTCATTGACGGAATGACCATACTTATTAACATATAAATATGAATTTAAAAAATCACATTTTTTAAACTGAGGATGACTACTTTAAATGTTTTGTTAATGGTTATATGTATTTTTTACACTTTTAGTGTAATGCGATTACCAAATTCAAAATGGCTGGAATCAAAATCATTGGTCCGAGGCTATAGTGGAAGTCCAAATAAAAACCTAAATTAAAACTGAGTTCCAGATATATATTAATTTGTTAAGAGTGGTTATAATTATTTGAGCAGTTTATTACTAAAATATGTTAAATTATTAGACATCCAGTAATCTTTTATAACAATTAGGTAACATTATATTGTTCTGTCAATGGATACATTTCATTAAATCTGTCTTTAAGAATGTGTTCCCAAGCATTATGGAGAAAAGTGCAAATTGATTTGTGCAGACAGACACTGTAAAGGTGACCAGACCTGTGACCACAAAGATGGACATTGCAAAACACGATGTGAACCAGGATGGATGGGACTGACTTGTCTCAAAAGTAAGTATTATATCTGTTTGTTCTATTTTTATTTTTGTTAAAAAAGGCGTCCATATCAAGTACGTTTGGTTGGTGAGTGTGCTTTCACTAGAGTCAAACCTGGGAATTATAATTTGATGAAAAGTAAAGAAAATGTCATGTTATTTTGTTTAAAATTTTACTTCTGTACAAAACAAACAACGTTCAAATGGATGTATGGGTAAAATCCGACAGTTTCCTGGACCTGGATACCATAATTTAAAAACAGTAATAATATATTGCTTTCTTAGAATATCTATTTATATGCGTTTTGTGTGTTTCGGTTTTTGTATGCAATTGTAATTCATTAGAACATTACTTAAATTTGAAAAAAATAAAATAAAAGTGAATTAAACAAAAACAAAATGTTAAGGAAAAAAACATCTCATGAAAAGTTCTTGCATTTGAGAAAATCATCAAGAGAAGAGGTTTAATTTTGCTATGAGAACAATAATAATAACAACATAAAAAATAAAATAAAATACATGTAATAATAACAATCATAGTGTGTAAACTGTGATGGGTGGAACCGACCTGTCTTCGGAATAGGCACATATGGTATTTCAAATAAATAAAATATAGTTTAATTAGCGCTTTTTATTATGCACCTTGAAGGCAAATTATTTAAAATTACGTTATATCATTTGACAGTAATTAAATTATTTCAGTAATAAACAACATAAATATGACATTACTCCAGAAAAAGGGCTCTCAACACTCAGAGACCGATTTGCTATAACATTTTGTATTTACAGGGTGTGATGCAGCACATTATGGTGAAAACTGCAGATTACTGTGCGCAGACAGACATTGTAAAGATGACCAAAAGTGTGATCCCCAACATGGAACTTGCAGGAATGGATGTATTTCTGGATGGACTGGAAAGATCTGTATTGAGAAAATTAGAATTGGTTTGTTGTATATTCTCAAATGATACTATAGTGAAAAGGTTTTTCATATGTAGTACAGTGTACTACACACAAATATTATATTTGCCAAGATGGTTCGTAAACACTTGTGTTGAAGGTAATGATGTGTTTGTGTGTTTGTGGGTGCGTACGTGTGTGTGTGTTTATATTAATGTGGCTAAAGCTATCTTGTGAGTATAAAATTTTGGAGTGTGAAAAAAAGTTTTTTTATCACGTTCTATAGAACACTTTTTATATTATATTTTATTTTCCTAGAAATATTTTGGTAATGTCAGGGATGGGGCCCTGAATCATTACCTAACAACAAAAATTGACACTTAATCTAATATACAGTAGAAGATATACAAACAAAACAAGTATAGCATGTATATAATTATATTAGAATTGAAAAACTTCAGTAACAGAAAGAAAAAAAAGCGTGAGAAATAATACTGTTCATAACACTTCATTCACTATAGCTCATACAGTTACATACTTTTTTTTTTTCTACATGAGATATAAAATTAATTTTCAAGCTGAAGGAAAGTGGTCAGAATGGATAAGACAGCATGCTGGCTTTTGCCTGTCATCATGTATGCGAAGAATGAGTTTAATAAGAAAATGCATAAAGACATCTGGCTCCAACTCTGTTTTGAGATGTCCTGGAAATAACACTAGCACCACTTTAGAAGATTGTATAGGAGACTTCTGCACAATAAAATCATCAAAACAAGAAGGTATTACTGAAAATATATTATATGTATGTATATCCAATTTCTATTCTTTTGCATTTTGGCTGGATTGCATTTTTTTTAAAAACAAATGGTATAAAAGTTCATTTTATTATTATTATTGTTGTTATTATTTCTATTTTATATTAATATTATTTATGTATATGTTGAGCTCCAGTCACACCGGACCTGTGACTAGGTGATAGAGGTCATGGGTAATCGCCAGAGCAAAATCAGTTGCAGCAAGGTCAATGGTTATGTTCAAAAGTTCTAACCTGCGATTGCTAATCATAAGAGGTCACAGACAGGTTTTACATGGTTGCACAGTCACCTATTATCGCACCACCAGTCATGCATGATCACGGGTCAAGCAGTTGCACAATTGGTCATGCTACCTGGCGATTGGTGGTGCCACTTGTCACCGCGATCACAAGATTTTATATCTGATTGGGCAACCAATCACAGGTCGCCATGATTGATCATACAATTGGTCGCTCATCGCCACCACTAGTCGCACAATTACCTGTGATTGATCTTGCAACTGATCGACAATCGTCCAAGATCGTACGACCACGCAAACCAGCAATCGTACCATGACCTACCACCAGTCTTAAGAGCAGTATGTAACCGTAAAACATGTATTCATTGGGCTACGACTGTTGACGACAAATTGCGAACCGCATTCGCGAGTAAGTTTCTAAAATGTCTAGAAACGTTCGTAGGGGTTCTGAATTTTCTCGTGCGAGTCACAGTGCCTCACTTTTGTATCGCTGGAATTTTGAACATGTTCAAAACATTGTCTCGAACCCATCTCAATTTAGTTTCCGTGAATAAGAAAGTGCAAGAAATGTGAGACAACTTTGTGAGGGGTTGGCGACTGTTGCACCACATTTGCGTGTTTGTCACACGACACTCGTATGACAGTTGCAAGTGCAAAAAAATCGCGCGATATGTATGCGAACTCCCGGCAAATTTTGGCTTAAATTTCACCAGGAGTTTGTGCGACGTTCATTCATAATTACCAGTTCAGTGTGAATCCAAGTGAAAATTTTCGCATGTTCACGTATTTTCTTGCAGTTTTGTGCCTCCATCTCTCGCAGCCCAGTGAGATACTTGTTTATACAGACATCATAGCAAACATTGCCGATTGATGGTACCTCTGCAAAATTGCCACCAATCGCACAATCCAGAAGTCGAACAATTCAGTGTGACTGAGGCTTAAGTACTAGTATTTATTTTTGTATATGTTCGTGCATACCGATTTGTGTGGGACCTGTACATATGTTTATATGAGTCTTTGAGCGACATGTTTTATTATTTTGTAGCTTTGCTAGTATACCTTTTAAATGGTAGTTTTAGAGAGTATTTTTTTTTTCAGCTGCTTTGTCTGACGTTTCCTTTAATGTAATATCTGTGTTGGCTGGGATTGCTGCTCTGATTCTGATTATTGGTGCGTCTGCTTATCTCAGGTATAAATCCACAGTTAGTGGGTCACTACTATAGTTGTATAAGAAAAGGAAAGGATTGTTCGTTTAAGGATATCCCAGTACTTTGTTTTCTTTGTTTATTCAGTGGCTGTTATGTGTCAGACACAGGTGTTTTCCAAATCATGGTCTTTAGAGGAAATCCGCTACCACCACAAAAGTTACTCTTTCCATTTTCAAAGGAAACCTGCTATTTATGGCTGATCAAATAACACTCGAGGTATGAGATTTAATCACAGTACCAACTCCTAGCCAATTTGAGTGTTCCATAAGATTCTGTGGGTTGGTGTATGCCAGTTGCATCAAGTAGTCATCCACAACTAGTTCATCAAAATCTGTGGTATGTGTTGTCCTGTCTTTGGGAAAGAGCATATAAACAATTCCTTGTTATTAAGGGACAAATGTAGCACGTTTTCTCTGAAAACTAGGTATAATAATTATCAAATGTTTGACATTGAATAGCTGATAATTAGTAAATCAATATGATCTAGCGGTCTCATTAAAATAATTTTTATAAATATATAATAACAATAAATATAATAGTTTATACCCATACTTTACAAGGTGCACCTATGAATATATTTTGGTTTTTGTCGAGGGGTCTCATCACCATAGCTGTAGAATTGTAACAGGGTTATTAAGTAAATGTTGTACTACAGAGATGGTACTAGGTGAGTGCCAGGTCTTCGAACACTGATCGCCAGAGATAAAGAAACACTCAGCGTGGAAATGGTTTCTTAAAATAATGTTTGAAGTAAATGATATCAAGCTAGGTTTCTGACGCAGAGATGTAGATCAAGAGGCGACCAAATAAGGTCATGACACGGAGACCTGATAGACGTGGATTGGTTGGAAAAGGCTATCAAGAAA
>JAULBS010011442.1:0-11117 GCA_032355785.1 Symmetromphalus regularis | reverse complement strand
GACCACTGGTCGGTGTAAGTGGTATACACCTACCCACTGAGCCTTGCGGAGCACTCACTCTGGTTTGGAGCCGATACAGAGATTAAAAATCCCATGTCTTGACTGAGATTTGATCTCAGTACCTACTAGCCTCGAGTCCGATAGCTTAACCACTGCACCATGGAGGCACGTGAAAATAAGCTTAACCCCTCAAACTGAAGAAGAAAAGTCCACTTACTGCATTATAGCTAATCATTAGCACTATGACCTATAGCTGGTCCCAGTAGCGCAGCCATTAAGCTATCAGACTCATGGCTGGTAGGTATTGGGATCAAATCTCAGTTGAGGCTTGGTATTTTTAATCTCAGCATGGGCTCCAATCAGGTGCGAGAGTGCTCCGCAAGGTTCAGTGGTTAGGTGTATACCACTTACACTGACCAGTGATCCACAACTATTTTTTGTGGTATGTACTATCTTGTATGTGGGGAAGTGCATATAAAAGATCCCTTGCTGCTTATCGATAAAAGAAGCCGCATTGGTGTGGCAGAAGTGGGTTTTGTCTCCAACTATTATGACTTTATGGTTGATCAGCTGTTTTAATTTTGTTCGTAAAATGAGAAAACCCATAAAAAAAATCAATTACTTAGGGGCCACTGACGATCTAGAGACGAATAAATTTTAAAATCTGGTTATACTGCCTTCCAAAATGACCATCAGGCAAAGGCACTACATGCCTTGCTCATTTGTCAGCAAGTAATTTTATACAAATATAAGTTGATACCCATCTCCCAAAGTTAAAAATATCTTTCTATGCCATTTCATTTTAGACCTTTCAATAATATTGCGTAAAGTACAAAAATAAATAAAACAATAATACAAGGAAAAAAAAAAAACTGTTAAAACTAAACCTTTTTTTTTATCAAACCAAAATGGTTCTTGTCATGTTTAAATTAAAGTTAAAATAATGTTTGTTTTATTTAACAACACCTATAGAGCACATTAATTTTTTATCTTATCATCGGCTGTTGGAGGTCAGTCATATGTTCATTCTGACATTTTTCTTCTTTTTTTAGAGGAATTCTTCTGCCACATAGGCTACTCTTTCCAATAAGCAGCAAGGGGTCTTTTATATGCAGTTCCACAGACAGGATAGCACATACCACAACCTTTGATGAACCAACTATGGACCACGGGCTGGAAGAGAATATAGCCAAAACTGCAAATTAAGGTTAAGTCATATTTGTAATCAACATTATAGGCATGATGGAAGCAGGTGAACATTGGGGTGTGGATGGGTGGGGCTGACAGATCTAGGCTCGTAGTGCCGAGTTTAAAGTAGATACGAGGTTATGCTTGATTCAGAATTATTGGATCGGTTAGAGCTCCCCCAGCCCCTCTGTTCCACTGTGCCTGCATTAAACAAAAATGATTTTCATTTTTCCTTGCATGTGTAACAATAACAAAGATACTAACTAATCATAACTTTCCATCATTTTCTGTGCATGATAAGCAAAGTAATGATTTGTATTATTTTACCACTTCTTACACAAGCCTTTGTAGTTCAGTTGATTAAAGTGGTGGGCTGCCACACATCCGTATTATCAAGGTTATGTCCCAGGGCTGGCACAGCTGTTTAAATACTGACGGGTCAAGACTGAATACGGGTGCCATCAGTCATTTAAAAGGCACTTACAATGTACTCAATAAATGTGAAACATGCGAATTTTATGGCAATTGTTGTTGCAAAAAAGGAGGCTGCAGAATATCGGGAGGGGGGGGTGTTGGTAATGTCTCCCTCCGGCTTAGCTGCCCCTGTGTCCTACATTTCAAAAGTCTTAGTTTTCTCAAATGAAAAATATAATTGCTAAATTAATTTCACAGTATTTTCCTGACTACACAACACTAGTAGGTCTATTTCTGGAAGTGATGTAATGTCACCAATGTGTATATTGTTGCATTGTTAGTGTTGTGGTGATCTTGGTTTGATGTCATGGTCGAGTTTGTTACAGAGAGGAACAGACCGCTGACTGGCCATCAGCTGAACGTGAACCGTTTTCCCCACTATTCAAACTATAGTGCTCTTTCAGTTGCCATGTGTCAGGTGGGAGTAGGACATCTTCGGGAACTTCCTCTTTTTTGAATGTTCAGATATGGCAGCCACCCCCCCACCCCCTCATTATGAATTTCACTCCTACGTCCCAGTTATCAAAGTGTTGGTCATTGAATTCTGGTGGTTACTGGTTCAAATCCACTGTTTTGTAATTGTATGTTGTTTAAAATTACCTGGTTTCCATTGTACAGACATATAGTCCACTGCAGATTTGTCATGTGAATGGATGAAGTATTGATAATAGGAAACCAACAGACAAACGAACAAGCTGTCACTGGCAATTCACCAGTTGTGAAAATGCACATGTTGAGCAGAAGGACTCTGAGAAACATTTGTTTCAGTCTACAAGTTCTTAATATGCTTTTCTGTTAACTGCACGAGAAGGTCAATTAAGGCAGTTATTCATTACTGATCTACATAGCCATTCTTCCTGAGATACTCCCTTGAATTTATGTCAGCCTGAAAGAAAAGTATTATCAACACATAAACATGTAAGACAAATTTCAGATTACAGAAGGAACGTGATGGACCTTTAAACACATCTTGTTTAGAATACTTGTACTAAAGATATTTAATAAACCCATTTATTATTAATATCAGAGTAATTCCAATTAAATAATCATCAGTGAGTACCATCTGATTATAAAAAAAAAAAAAATCACTGGGAATTAATATTTTCAGAAGCTCCCCTAAAGTCCTTTAGAAAATAATCAATCCATATATGACAGGTCACAGTAAAGATAACACATACTGGCAAGATGTGCAGGTCCCCAACAAAGACCCCTTATTTAAGCGAGGTCATCAGAAACCAGTCTATATTGACATCTAACCAGTGAATATATCGTACCAGCCGTGTTGGTACTTGCAGCGCTCATGCACTTACCAGTCGTGTTGGTTCTTGAATCCGGTACCTACAGCACTCACACACTTACCAGTCGTGTTGGTTCTTGAATCCGGTACCTACAGCACTCGCACACTTACCAGTCGTGTTGGTTCTGGAATCCGGTACCTACAGCACTCACACACTTACCAGTCGTGTTGGTTCTGGAATCCGGTACTTGCAGCACTCATGCACTTACCAGTCTTGTTGGTTCTGGAATCCGGTACCTGCACCAATCATGCACTTACCAGTCTTGTTGGTTCTGGAATCCGGTATCTACACCACTCACTCACTCACTTACCAGTCTTGTTGGTTCTGGAATCCGGTACTTGCAGCACTCATGCACTAACCACACAGCCGACTCCAGAGAAATCTTGTGACCAATTGACACGTAGATGGGATTCTTTGCACTGTCACTACTCCTCAGAGCCTGTAATACACATATTCAGAAAGCTATTAAATGAATATTATGCAGACATAATCATCCCCTGAAGCATTAACTGGCATTAACTGACATTTAGGATGATTTCTTGTCTATAGTTCAACCTCGATTCTTAGTTCAAACTGTGTCCATATGTGTTAAAAGAATGGGTTGAACTGTAGATCATGGCTGAACCACCAACGAGAAACTGGGCTCTAGACCCAGCAAATAAATGAATATAAAAGTTGGGTTGAAAAATGTTTTAAACAGGTTTTATACATCTCAGAAAAAAAAAAGTATTTCCAGATGAAAATCTCCTGAACAACATCAACCCATCAATAAACATGATTAGCATTTGGCACCTGCATACATTACTCCTCTTTGGTATAGCTCCAGGTAACATTTAAGATAAACTCCAATAACCTAACATGTTAATCGTATTATAAGCAGTATGCTCACCATTCCTAAGACCATACCATGACCATCCTGAAGTGCAAACGTGTCTCCTCCTTTCTGTAAAATATCTTTCTGCAATTACACAAACATATCAATTACATTTGTTTCCCTGTTCCACATTCAGTTCCGTGCAAAGCTGATAATAGGCCCAGCCCTAACATGGGAAATGTAGGCTCCCATTTAAAACGGCTCATTAAGTATTTTTGTAGTCAGTGCTAAATATCAGGGGCTAAGCTCGATAAAAATCGTAAGCCCTAGCCAATTGGTCCACTCTCTGTTCTGGCTTTCCCACAATGGAAGTACCAAAAGTAACTTAATTATAAACAGAAATCAAATATTTCACTGATCTTCTTCAAATGCTAACAAATTAACTGCAGTTAAAATATATTTATTAACAGCCATGTGTTCAAAATACATTTATCTTTGAATATACATTTTTATAGAAAAAATATGGTTCTAAGATATAGTAGACAATACCCTGCTTTTACTGGGAATATCCTTTAAAACCACATTTTTTTCTCAAGTTCTCAAGTAAACAGTGATGTTAATATTTTAGCAATTTATTTAACGATGCCTTTAGAGTACATTTATTTTTATCTTATCATTGACTATTGAATGTCAAACATATGTTCATTCTGACATATTTTTCAGAGGAAACCCGCTGCCAGCACATGTGCTACTCTTTCCGACAAGCAGCAAGGGGTCTTTTATATGCACCATGCAAAATAAAGGATAGCACATACCATGGCCTTTGATGAAGTTGTGGAACACTGGTTGGAATGGAAAATAGCCCAAACTGCAAATGGGTCCACTGAGAAGGCAGACACGCCACCGTTTGAGCTACATTCCGCTCCTCCATATTTTAAAAGTTAAATCTTACCGAACCATATCGACATGTAAAATGCAATAAATGGAAGAGATGGTCATTATTTAATTCGTATCTACATACCCTGTTCTTGTGAGCATCGTCATTTTCTAGCCCATCCACGTGAATCAAAGTTTTAGCTACCCCAACACACGGTACATTCAACATAACACCCAGTTGACTAGCTAATCCAAACCCTGCATAATACAAAAACAATTCAGTATATTCAATAGGTTACTGGTTAATTCTGAATAGTTTTTAAAATTAGCTTGATATAGTGAAATTAGGGTAGAATGACTGGATTGCATTTTGAATCAAATTTACATTTAATTTTCAGTCCCGTAGGAACGACTTTGGCAGTAGGGGATCACTGACCGATAGGGTACAAACTCTATATCAGATTTTGGTTACAACGGTCCACATTAAAGTGTTAAAAGTGGGGAGCATGTAGTCCCCCAATCCCCTGGTTTCAATGGTCATGATTTTATGTGACAATTTTATTTCAGCAATAAAATCACTTCAGCAGAAAACAAGACTAAGTATAAATAAATAAACAAACAAACCTCGTGGATGTAGGATTCCATTTCCATCAACAAATATCACCTGAAATTTGAATAAATTATTAAAACACTATTAAAAAAAGAAAATTTAAATCATGATGTTCTCTTTATGTTAAACCAGTTTACACAAAGTAAATATATTATGTCTATACTAGAAGAAAATAATGATCTGCTACCCATCAAAATACATACTATGGTTTGAATAACAGGTAGAAAAATCCAATGCAATCTACATGCTCAGTGAGCAGGTAATATCAATCATTGTCACAGCTATGCACAATGTAATTTTATTAGTCATGATATGTGTTACAAAACACTACAGTGGTTCATCTAGGTGGGGGGCCCAGGCCACCACCCCCATAATCTTGAATTTGAAATAAATTTTTTCCATTAGAGGACATTGGTAGCCTTCGGTATATTATTGGGGGACCCCCTAAATTGATTTTTTTTCTAGATCTGCCACTGCACTATCTAGTAATTTGTTATACTGTATAAATACATGGGGTATATACTGTGGCTGTACGGCTTTCAGCTTCTCATACTGTTTAATAACGGAGTCAGCTTCACGGAACGCCAGGAATCCAGGAACATATGGAGCTGTCAGCTTTACCATCTGATAGTCTTCATAGACAATCTGAAATGAAGTAGAAAAAAAGATATTAAAATGAAATGAAACTGTTCTTGTAATGAGAAGAAACTTTATATCGACACTCCATTTTGGTAATGACATAACTATCAATTTAATATTTGATAAAAATAAAAATAGATAAAAGCTGTAGTTTTAAAAATAAAATTATAATTATTGTATGATAAAATGTAACATCATACTTTAGAAAGTCTAAAGAGAGTGAACAATCATAGACATAAGTTACAAATTTGAACTTTAAATCAGTGTTCCACATCACATAGAAGTGGAGGTATACTACTTCCTGATACTTGAAATCAAGTAATAAGAAGGGTGGGAAAGGGTATGAACACGTAATGACAATCTGCCACAAGAGGTATAAACATGTACCGCCTTTTTACTGAGGAGATATAACTTGTATGTAGATTGAACATAATTGAGTCTGCTATCCTTGATCAAATTAGTTATGATAACAGTTATAACTCCATCAGTAAAAAATAAATATTATTAACGAAAGATACCTGCTGCTGCCACATAGGTTGTCCTCCCCAATATAAAATGCCTCCCCCCCCACAATTAGCAGCAAGAGTCTTTTATGTATCCTTTCCAACAAAAAGGATGGCACAAACCATGGCCTTTATTATACAAGCTGTGAAAAACTTGCTAGAAATGAAATAGCCAAATGGGTCCAATGATGGGGATTGATCTGATGTCCCATCACACCTCACGTAGATGCTCTATCTTTGAGCTACAACCCAACCCCCATATTAAAACTGTAGCTGTTCTATATTACTTCAGACTGGCCAAGGTAGTGCAGTGATTATGCTATCGGATTTGTGGCTTGTAGGTATCGGGGATCAAATCTCAGTCACGGCATGGGTAGGTGTATACCACTTACACCGACCAGTGGTCCACAACTGGTTTATCAAAGGCAATGGTATGTGCTATCCTGTCTGTGGGATAATTCATATAAAAGATCCCTTGCTGCTTATCGATAAAGAGTAGCAGCATTAGTGTGGTGGCAGCGGGTTTAGTCTCTCCTGCTAACACTGACCTCTGTCCTGGACAGAGAGCGCACTAAGGTGAGTTATAGTGACAGGACAGCGTGCTTGAACCTTACTTAGATATAAACATGAAAATAAATATAACCAACTAACCAATCCCTATATTAAAACTGTAGTTGTTTTACATTACCTCAAGCTGTGGAAAGCTGAGCACAACAAACGCAGCACAAGCATTCACATTATCTCCCTTTATAAATGAAATGTCGACTCCACCAATATAGTATGCTTGTTTAGCATTTCCACTTTTTATTGACTGCTTCATTTCTCTTATCACATCACTATCTTTTGTTAGCAACTTTTGCTTCATTTTCTTCTGTTCTCTATAAAGAATAAAAATAAAAATAGTACAGAATCAGATTCAGAAGTATTTCAGTTTTAGTAGTTAATAAAAAGCAAGTTGAATGCACTACCAGGAAGATACACTTCTACTCATAGTATTCAAAGCTGTGATAAATCAATAAAGACTTTATTTGTTTAATGGTTCACTATAATACTTATCACATATATACAGGGGTTACCTAGCTTTTATAAAAAGAGGTGTCCCTGGGACTCACCTGTTTCTTTTTTGAGGGTCCCAACCTAAAACCTAAGGGATTCACAATTTAGTCAAGAGTTTCAGAAAATAGGTTTAGCATTAAGAAAAAATATTGATTCTGTCTTAATTTTTATGTTTTATATTGAATAAATTCTTTTTTATGGCACAAAAATGTCCCAATACACCCTCCACCCCAACATTGTTTATTCATGACTGAGTCGATTATATAACCAAACAACTGATATTTTATAGGAGTCTCTGATTTTCAGATGACCTTTAATTGCATCCTTTACACAGATTGGGAATCCGGTAAATCCATATATATATATATTTTATATCTTGCCAGATTCATTGAGAAAGCACAGTTAAAACTGGCAGACATATATGTAATGTGATAAAATTATGTATCGTACCAATAACAGCTATTTTAGTTTACAAGATTAGCTGTTTTTAATGTTTATACACTTCAAAGAAACTATCAGGCACGGGAATTGGAAAAAGTGGCTGGAGAGTATTCAGCCTAAAACCCAAATCCATGGGCGCCTAGGCCCTAATAGGGTGCAGGGGAAATGCCCTGATAGGGGGTCTAAATATCGAAATATCATGTCCAAAAATGAATTTGAGTGTTTTAGAGGCCAGTTTGTTGCCTCAGTGCACAGAAATTGAGAAAAACTGTTTCCATTTGTACATACACCGACATATTTTGCATTTTTAAACTTAAAGCCTTGGGGTGTACGGGATATACCTTCAGATGTACTGTGAACTTTAGTAGTGCATATATATACACGTACACCGAAGTGCATACAATTTCCATGTCTAAACAATGATTTATCTTAAAAGCAAGCCGAAATTTAATAATAACTATGCTATACTAAACTACTGCTTTAAGATCAGGGGTGTTGGAGCTGGGGTGGGGGGTGCTGCAGGCCCCCAATAATTCTCATCATGTTCCTTTTTCATTATTGAATTATTCACTGGAAATTTTGATGTTCAGAAACGGGTGCAGCCCCCTCAACACTCCTGAAGATGACCCCACAGAATACATATAATTAAAATTTAGTTACATTTCCCATTTCTGCCTGATAGAATCATCCACTTGGCTGTCCTTCCACTTTTCTGATACTTGTGGTTTTATAAACGTTTTTGAATCAGCCCTACAGTAGTCACAGGCACAGTCAAAGTCTGGGCCGCCCAAGCCCATGATGCTGATATGGTAACAAGCTTTGCACACACTGTCAGGAGTCACGGTCTTTACAGCAGCACTCAACAGAATCCCACAGTCGCTACAGAAATCCATGCTAAACCACCTGTTTGGACCTAAAAACAAATAGAAAAAAATTCAAGAAACACAGAAAAATTAGGTACAATATTTAATTTTTTTATTGTTTTATTTTTTATTTAATTTAGTTTTTTATTATTATTTTTAAATAAATAGGAAAACTAGAAACTGTAAAAACAATTAAATATTGAAATAACAAATTAGCATCAGTCCTTTTTTCTAGGTACAGGGATCTCATTGGACTTTCTCCACTGGGAGTTAATTGAGAATTTTGGTGAAATCCTGGGAGTCACATAATAGGATTTTAAGTAAAAAATCTAATCATGAAAGTCACGGTCTGAGTTTCATGCTTCCAAAGTGGGTCAGTGATCCGGAAACACACAATTATTTGTTATAGACCCAAATGTCTAGAAAAGAAATGAAAGTTTATCTAATAACACTGTGACAGCACATTGTTTAATAAGCGGCTATTATGTGTCAAACATACCACATTTACAATACTCAATTAAAGAGGAATCCTGCTGCCACATAGCCTACTCTTATTGATTAACAACAAGGTGTCATTTATATGCACGTTCCCAAGACAGGCGAGTTCATCAGTATTTGCTATACCAGTGGACTTTAAGATGGAAAATGAAATAGTCCCACAGGACCACTGAAAAGGATTGATCCAAAACTCACCACACCTCGGCTGAAAGATGAAAAAAATTCTGTTTACTTTAAGAGGCAAATCTTTGGTTTACGAGGATTAAAGCCACCAATTATATTGAATTCCCTTATAATTTGTTTGTATGTAACTTTAAAAACCCAACTATTTCTCCACCCATTTTAATAAGATTTTTTCTAAATACATGACGTTGTGTATAAATGTATGTAAGCTGTATAATTATCCAGGGCTAATGCTAGTGATAGGGGGAAATCTAATCGGGCTCTTCCAAATCATTTACCAATATTTATTTATTTTTAACTTTTAAGTAATTATTCTATTGCACAAACCCCACACACTCCTGGACATGTTTTGACACCACACTTTATGTTAGAAAAATAAATAAATAATTAAATAATAAAAATAATTGATAATAAAAAAATATGGACTACGTGTAAGTAACAAAAGAAACACTTTTTCAGATTTTTCAAATTTAACATTTTTTCCCAGTCATTGAAATTTTTTTTTAATAAAACAAATTAACCCTTCCCTTCTTCCACCCCTTCAAAATTAACCTGTAACATGGCACAAACCGCTATCGTCTGGAAATCCACTTGTTGGTATCATTCAATAACATTATTTATAATAATAATAATATTACAAACAAATTTAACAGGCAATATTCCAATAACAACTGGCAAGAGCTCTCTCTTTCGGTTCCATTTCATCACATCTTGCTATTTAAACGTAACACCTGCCGATTCTGGTGTTTGGCATTGGAACACATCGGCCACACTCGGGATTCTTCGGTATCTTTCAATGTAATATCAAACGGAATCAGCCGATGAACTTCGTTTAGTTACCAACTACAAACAGTTATTCGGACGTTTAACAATTCTATTCATAAAAACAGATACTGAATTCCAAATTATATATTGGAAAAAAGGACTAATAAGAGTTCCAATTATAGTGTTTTGCTGAACCTTGCATGATTCGTTAATCGAGAGGTTCCGAATGAATCCGAATGTTCATTGTAAAAGTTACCGGAATTGAACGAGATATTTCGATTGAAAGAGGTGACCAGTTTGAGGACCAGTCAAATTGGAAACCTTAGAGAAGCTAAACAACCTGTTAAAACATGTTACTTGTTGTGACTTTTTATTATTAAAATATAAATATTTAAGAATTGCCATTTTTAATACATCTTCAGTATATGTTGTAATATTTGTTTATGATAAATTGGTAAAGGTAAGTTAGTGAACGTTTGGCGTTATGTTCATTATATGGGCGTCTGTTGTGATTCCGAGATTGATCTTAAGTCGTGTTAGGTAATTTTTATGGTATATTTGAACTCGGGGTTTGATTATCAAAGTGTTTCACATGGACATTTTACCAATTTATTTTGTATGTTCACCTAGGCAAGGTTTTCAAAATACTTTGACACGCCCATGTAATTTTTAAGTTCTCCAAATTTTATAGAAAATTTATATTATCGTTTAAAAACCTATGATTCGCCATGACATTAACAGCTATGTTATCATCATTGTTTTTTTTTATCAGATTATTGTCATACCACTGATAACAACAAACAAGTAGTAGAAAGATAACCAAGACTTATTAAACAAAATTATCCGAAAGTGTCCTGAATACTTTTTTGTTATAATAGACCCATATAAAACGTTTGGTTTACCGTTTAG